>JADLZN010000050.1:600000-814817 GCA_018155175.1 Sinocyclocheilus anophthalmus
CGACATATCAGTTTAGAACTGTTTTCACTTATGCATGATCTGTGCATACAGTGGGGCAAAAAAGTATTTAGTCAGCCACCAATTGTGCAAGTTCTCCCACTTAAAAAGATGAGAGAAGCCTGTAATTTTCATCATAGGTATACCTCAACTATGAGTGACAAAATGAGAAAAAAATCCAGAAAAACACATTGTATGATTTTTAAATAATTAATATCCATTTTATTGCATGAAATAAGTATTTGATCACCTACAAACAAGCAAGATTTCTGGCTCTCACAGACATGTAACAACTTCTTTAAGAGGCTCCTCTGTCCTCCACTCGTTACCTGTATTAATGGCATCTGTTTGAACTCGTTATCAGTACAAAAGACATCTGTCCACAACCTCAAACAGTCACACTCCAAACTCCACCATGGCCAAGACCAAAGAGCTGTCAAGGACACCAGAAACAAAATTGTAGAACTGCACCAGGCTGGGAAGACTGAATCTGAAATAGGTAAGCAGCTTGGTGTGAAGAAATCAACTGTGGGGCAATTATTAGAAAATGGAAGACATACAAGACCACTGATAATCTCCCTTGATCTGGGGCTTCACGCAAGATCTCACCCCGTGGGGTCTAAATGATCCCAGAACCACACGGGGGGACCGAGTGAATGACCTGCAGAGAGCTGGGAACAAAGTAACAAAGGCTACCATCAGTAGCACACTGCGCCGCCAGGGACTCAAATACTGCATTGCCAGACGTGTCCCCCTGCTTAAGCAAGTACATGTCCAGGCCCATCTGAAGTATGCTAGAGAGCATTTGGATGATCCAGAAAAAGATTGGGAGAATGTCATATGGTCAGAACTTTTTGGTAAAAACTCAACTTGTCGGGTTTGGAGGAGAAAGAATGCTGAGTTGCATCCAAAGAACACCAAACCTACTGTGAAGCATGGGGGTGGAACATCATGCTTTGGGGCTGTTTTTCTGCAAAGGGACCAGGACGACTGATCCGGGTAAACGAAAGAATGAATGGGGCCATACATCATGAGATTTTGAGTGAAAACCTCCTTCCATCAGCAAGGGCATTGAAGATGAACGTGGCTGGGTCTTTCAGCATGACAAAGATCCCAAACACACCACCCGGGCAACAAAGGAGTGGCTTCGTAAGAAGCATTTAAAGGTCCTGGAGTGGCCTAGCCAGTCCCCAGATCTCAACCCCATAGAAAATCTTGGAGGGAGTTGAAAATCCGTGTTGAAAATCCGTGTTGCCCAGCGACATTACTGCTCTAGAGGAGATCTGCATGGACGAATGGGCCAAAATACCAGCAACAGTGTGTGAAGACTTACAGAAAACGTTTGACCTCTTTGTCATTGCCAACAAAGGGTATATAAAAAAGTATTGAGATGAAATTTTGTTATTGCCAAATACTTATTTTCCAATCATTTGCAAAAAATAAATTCTTTAAAAATCGTACAATGTGATTTTCTGGATTTTTTCTCATTTTGTCTTCATAGTTGAGGTATACCTCTGATGAAAATTACACGCCTCTCATCTTTTTAAGTGGGAGAATTTGCACAATTGGTGGCTGACTAAATACTTTTTTTCCCCACTGTATTTCTCTCCTGATTCAGATGAGATTTTTCACTAGAGAAAGGAATATAGGATAGGACTCATATTTTAGCCAGAAACAAGATGTTAATTGATGGACTGGATTTGTGTGGATTATTGTGATGTTTTCATCAGCTGTTTGGTCTGACGGCACTCATTCACTGCTGAGGATCCACTGGTGAGCAAGTGATGTAATGCTAAATTTCTCCAAATCTGTTCCCATGAAGAAACAAACTTGCCTACATCTAGGATGGTCTGAGGGTGAGTAAAATTTCATTTTTGGGTGAACTATTTGTTTTAGAATGTCCCTCTGTTTTTAGTGAATTAACTACTCGGGAGGTGCTGTATATGGATTGCAAGGGGCCTAAACTTGCAGTTTAGTTTGTTCACATATCTTTGACTCAATTATTTTGAGGGGTGATTTAAATATTTGTGACCTGAAACAAAAATTTACAGGCCTGTGCTGCAGTTCTACAGATGTTTTACCTCCAGGTCTCTGTGTCATGTGACTGAAAACTATGAATGGACTTGATTAGCTCTACAGGTTTCTAATATGCACCGAGTTACCTTATATAAGCCATAAGTGCTCTCAGGATCACTGAATGGAACGAGTCTCTCATCGCAGAACCCAATGAGCCATCTGCTGCAGTCTAGGCTCAGGACAGCAGGCAGCTCCTTACTCAGGATGGACACCAAACTCCCTCCTGAAAGGCCCAGGGAGAAGCTTTCACCTGTGCTGAGAGCTTTCTCTGCTCGAGAGGACACCAGCTGGGCCAGAGTGGATCCAAGCTCAGCCACTGAGGGGAAAACCACCACTCTTGGTCCAGACATCACTCCCTGAAATAAACAGAGGTGATGATTATGCCAATCAGTTCAAATATGAAGCAATGCTTAAGTCAACTGACAGAGCAGAACTCAATACCAGAAAAAGGAAACAATAAATAAGTCATCTGCCTTCTGCAATACAGGTGCTGTGAACAATGTGCACTGTTTCATTGGATTGAGCAGTGCAGGTTTGAGTCAAATGAATCAAGCAAGTTTTGAACCAAAATGTGAGCCGTAGTTTAAGTGCACTAAGCAATAATAACACGTCAAAATGATGCTTCGTGCTTTTACACTTGTGGTAGCTGTAAAAACTACGAAATTATTGTGCACTCACCGTGGAATGTTTTCTTACTAGTGAGATTTCCTTTACGTGCTCCTCGTGCGACCTGACCTGACCAACATCCAATCGCAGCGAACGCTGCCTACGCTAGCGTCTACTGTTGCATTCTGGGTAATGTAGTGCTCAATTGATTCAAGCCCCGTTTCTAAATACTCGGTGGATTTCAGGGCCTCGGGAGTCTCAAGTTGGATCTTGTCGATTAGTTTTACTTTGGAGTATTGAAGCACGCACATTTCATTATGCAGTGACCATACAGCATCGTCACAATATGTATGGAAAAGAATCGCAATTTATCTGTGACTATTATATGTTTTGGGAGCCGAAACATTTTGTCTATGGACGCAAAAATACATTATATCAGCAGTAAATAATCGAAAATTAGATTGATAACATATTAGTCTGGTTTTGTGAAACTCGCACTCAAACAGCTCCATTTCAATAGATGGCGTTGGTGAGCCATATTCTGGGTAAATCATTCACACTGAGCTACACGTACAAGAAATAGTAGGAGCCTAGGTTGCTGAACCGTTGCTGAAAGATGAAATCTGTAGAAAAAAATTATTTAATATTAATATTATTACGTTAAAATATACAACTAGATCAAGTATATAGATAGCAGATGATTTTGTATATCTGTAAAAAAAAAAAGTTTGTGACTTCCTTTCGATAGTTTGTGGAAATATTGGGAGATGGTGTCCACTCTCTCCTCTTTTCAGACTCAGTTAGCGTCCATCATGGAAACACTTGTGCAAACAGCTGTATTAGAGATAAGCAAACTCGTGGATGTGGAGTGTGCAGTGTTGTTGTCGGAGGTCACCCGCAGCCGCAGTGAAATCAGCGCACTGAGGAAGACACTGAGGCTGATGGAGGTCCAGCGGTGGACGAGCACTGGACAAACACTGACAGAGAGTCTCACATCTGTTAAGAGGTAGGTCCACTTTTCTTTGGTGTTTATTTAGCATGGAATTGCACTTTATACTTTATAACACACGTATATGCATCTCTATATTTAGCATAGTATATGTGCAACTTTATGCCAGTCTCATAACATATGAAGCCGTGCTGAATAATGTCCACAGTGAAGTCAATAAACCATACTAATTTAATTTATACACTACCGTTTGGAATAGTTAGGATTTTTAAATGTTTTTGAAAGAAACTCGTGCTCACCAAGGCTGCATTTATTTGATCAAAAATACAGCTAAAACAGTAATATTGTGAAATATTATTGCAACTTATAATTGCTTTTTTTCTGTTTTAATATATTTTAAAATGTAATTTATTCCTGTAATCAAAGTTGAATTTTCAGCATCATTACCCCAGTCTTCAGTGTGACATGATCCTTCAGAATCTTCGATAGCGGATTTCTGCTCGATAACATTTATTATTATTATCCATGTTGACAACAGTTGTGCATCTTAATATTTTTTTGTGAAAACCATGATACCCATTTAAAGGTTTGGGGTAAGAAAGATTTTTTTTTTAAGATGGGTACTCCTCCTTAAGCCAGGATGCATTAAATAGTTCAGAAGTGATAGTAAAGACATTTATGATGTTAAAAAGATAATTATATTTAAAATAAATGCTGTTCTTTTGAACTTTATAATAAGAAATGTTTCTCGAGCAGCAAATCAGCATATTAGAATGATTTCTGAAGGATCATGTGACACTTAAGAGTCACATGATGCTGAATATTCAGCTTTGCATCACAGGAATAAACTACATTTTAAAATATATTCAAATAGAAAACAGTTGTTTTGAATTGTAATAATACAGTATTTCACAATATTACTGTTTCTACTGTATTTTTGCACAAATAAATGCAACCTTACTGAGCATAAGAGACTTCTTTCAAAAATGTTCAATAATATTAATTATTCCAAAGTTTTGACCACTTGTGTATAACACTTTTTTATATTATTTTTCTAGTGAATGTGACCAAGAGGAGATGCACAATCGTTTGAACAGGTGTAGAGGCCCAACAGGAGACATCCCAACAGTAATTCAGCAAGACCAAGCAAGTTCTCTTCTCTCCTTAAATATCCATATTAATTGCCTTTAAGTATTTGTAAGCACAAGAGCTGTTGAAAACATGTTTCTATATATTTTATACACCTATAAGATATAATGTAATGTCACAATGTCAAAGGACAGTCCACAGCAGAAGTGTGAGGTAAACCCGCCAATTAGTATGGTAAAGCAGGAGCAACAGGAAGTAGATGTTTGGATTGGTCAAGACAACAGTGAAGCACGTAAGTCTGGAACTAACTGTTCTATAATGGTGGAAAATTTGAATTGCCAGTGTTTCTAAATAATTTATGACTTCCTTTCACTTACATTACTTTCACTTAACCACAGGAACCCAATGTGGTGAAGCTGTGAGCCTGTCACCCATCAAGGATGCTCTGAAAACTGTTCCTTGTGTTGACAGAGGAAATAGAGAAAACACAACCGAAAGAGTCCCATCTAAAGCAGAACCACCAAAAGTCTCACCTGGAACAATCACAGTGAACCAGACTGTGGCAAACGGTGATCCAAACACTTCTTTCAGTCACACACAGAGTTTGAGTGCATCACACTCCGCAAGAACATCCAGTGCCAACACTATTTCAGGGGATAAGCGTTTTGTTTGCTCCTACTGTTCGAAGAGGTTCAGGTGTTTTAGTCAACTTACAATACATCAGCGGAGTCACACAGGTGAGAAGCCATACAGGTGCACGCTTTGTGGAAAGAGCTACATTCAGAAAGGACACCTGTACACCCATCAGCGCACCCATACTGGAGAGAAGCCATATCGATGTTCGCTCTGTGGAAAAGGCTTTATTCAGAAATGCACTCTAGACATGCATCTGCGAAGTCACACGGGAGAAAAACCCTACACTTGCGCAAAATGTGGGAAAGGGTTCACGACCAAATTCAATCTTAACAAACACTTGTCTTGTCAGACTTGCAACAACATTAGTTAATGGCAATGAGCTTGAGTAAATGTGCTGATATCAGTTTCAAGCTGCGTTGATTTGCACTCCACAGAGATCATTTAAAAAAAATGTAGTTTGATTCATGTGGCATCAGATCAGCATTAAATACAAAGTCATGTCTGAAAACAGCGAAACTTGTTCTATCTATTTATTTACTTATATTTATTGATTGCATTAAACACCAGGATATTTTCATGTTTTTTTTTTGTGAATGTGTGATGTTGTTTTATTGGGAAAACTGATGTTTTATTGAAGAAAAAAAAACTTTGATGTTCTTCCATCATTCCAAAAGGCAAATTTGATCGTATTATTAAAATAAATATACTCTTGTTCTTTTCGTGGTCGTATAAATCTAATATAGGGGGAGACCGGGGAGTGTTGTAACATGGGCTTAGTTGTAACACTGTCAGTTTGACCAATCAGAAACAACCTATGGTGATATCCATATCATACACTCCCATCTCCATTTTTAGCTAACAGGAGTAATGGCATGTGTCTGTGAGCAAGATTGTGAATTTTATCACCAAAAAGGTGATTTTCAGGTAAGAAAGTTATTTTTTTTTTATCAAGATTATTTTTTGCCTAGCATTCATTGTAATGTAGATACAATTTTTTGACTTGCATAATCTTAAGTAGCCATTTCTCTAGTTGAATTTGATGCTAGACATTAATGCTAACTTTAAACCCACATGATAAAAGAGTTGGCTATGTAATGGCTGCTTTGGTGGGGATAGTTGTAACAGTTCATTAAAAATTGTCATACACTGACACAGAGCAATTTGTTATAGTGTTAAGTTGAAAGTCCCATAAGAAATACACTACACACACACAGAGAGAAATGTGTTATATTGTTAAAGTTAAGGTTCCAACACACACACACCCACACTGACACACACAGAAATATTAGTGTTAAGTTTAAAGTTCCAAAACGAATATAATATACAGACACACACACACACAAGACGTGCAACTAACGTGTTGGCACAGACACATACAGAAATTTGCTAGTTTTAAGTTTAAAGTTCCAAAGGAAATACACTACACACACACACACAAATTTGATAGTGTTGAGATGAAAGTTCTAACAAACTACAACACACACACACACACACATAGCGATATGTTATCGTTTTGAGTTTAAAGTTCCAGAATATTTTACTTATTTTAAATTGTTCATTTTTGTTCTTCAATAAAGTTCTTGGATAATCCTTTCATGTGTGGAAAAATTTAAATTTGGCCGTTTGTTTCACCAAATTAGCTCTTATTGTTATCCCCAGCTAGTGTTACAACTCACCCCAGTAGTTGGGTAGGTTGTAACAACGGAACTCCTTGTATTTGACATTAACTCACATAATCTGTGATTGTGTAGTACAAGTTCAAGTGAGTTTTATTTGTAGTAGACAAATTTGGCTACAATGTATCAAAGTTTGAGAGGTCTAGCATGAACAACCACTAAGTTACTGACCCTCAAACAAAAAGTGTTACTATCATCACCGGTCCTCCTCAAATATATATATATATATATAATATCGTTTAATTTTTTTTATTTCCCTGATCGATGATATTCGAACCCATTGCATTTTTTTTACTCGTATCTTCTATAAGGTGGTTTACGGTAATCCATCCCATGATTCCTTTCAGCCAAACGCTATTTATGGTTTGTTTCTACAGAAACATTGTGCTTAATATAGGGTCAGTGACTGCCAAAAAACAGCTATATTAGGAGTACAGTGGAGTCAAATTTTTCTCCAAACATTTTAAAGCTTCTCGTAAGCGACGGACAATATGAATACTGCTGATTTTCAGACGCAGTTAACATCCATAATGGAAATTATGGCGAGAACCGCTGTTGTTGAAATAGGCAAACTTTTCGAGGAGAATTCGTTGTTGCTGCGATTAGAGATTTCACGCTGTACAAACGAAAACGAATCTCTGAAAAAGAAATGTCATTTTCTGGAGAACGAACTTAAGTTTGGAAAGATGAAGAGGACAGCTCCATCATCCCGCCATCCGGGACTTACAGGTGATTTATAAAACGCGTGCTGCTACTGTGAATTTGGCCAAAATTAAACCCAGAGATAGAGGGACACATGAGGATGTGCAGGCTAATTAAAGACCCGAGCTAGCAAACTGTACGCTGTGGGATTTGAGGGACTGTTGATTGCTTACTTGTGCCAAGGGGATTTTATGACGCTTCAAGTGGAGTCATTTTTAGGAAAGGGTGTCTGTTCTCGTGAATTACTACTGATATAATTCACAGATTAGTGAACATTATTTGATAGATTGTAATGCAGAAACTTTAGCAGAGAAGGTTTTGTATTTTCTTTTTAAATACAAAATTAGTTTTGTATATTTATTTTTGTAGTTGGCCTAATGCCGAGTTCACACTGCACGATTTTCAAAGACGTCGCATCACTGCTGTGTTCACACTGAACGACTATCTGGGGTAGCGTTCAGTCGCTGCTGTGTTCACACTGAACGACTATCTGGGGTAGCGTTCAGTCGCTGCTGTGTTCACACTGAACGACTATCCTGGGTAGCCATTCAGTCGCTGCTGTGTTCCGAAACTGAACCGACTCTGGGGTAGCATTCAGTCCTGCCTGTGTTCACACTGTACGACTATCTGTGATAGCATTCAGGTCGCTGCTGTGTTGTCCATCTGAACTACTATCTGGGGTACCCCATTCAGCTCGCTGCTGTGTTTCACACTGACGACTATCTTGGTAGCTTCATGGGCGCTGCTGTGGTTCACACTGAACGACTACTGGGGTAGCATTCATCGCTGCGGTGTTCAACTGAACGACGATCGGGGTAGCATTCAAAATCGCTGCTGTGTTCACACTGACGACTCTCGTGGGTAGCTTCCAGTCGCTAGCTGGTGTTTCACACTGAACGACTATCTGGGGTAGCATTCAGTCGCTGCTGTGTTCACACTGAACGACTATCTGGGGTAGCATTCAGTCGCTGCTGTGTTCACACTGAACGACTATCTTGTGCAGCATTCAGTTGTTGCTGTGTTCACACTGAACGACTATCTGGGGTAGCATTCAGTCGCTGTTGTGTCCACACTGAACGACTATCTGGTTAGCATTCAGTCGCTGCTGCTGTGTTCACACTGAAGACTATCTGGGAAGGCCATTCAGTCGTTGCTGTGGTCACACGGAAACGATACTGGGTACATTCACCGTCGCTGCTGTGTTCCCCCTGAACACTATCTGGGGTAGCATTTAGTTGTTGCTGTGTTCACACTGAACGACTATCTGGGGTAGCATTCAGTCTCTGTTTCCCACTGAACGACTATCTGGGGTAGCATCCAGTTGTTGCTGTGTTCACACTGCACGACTATCTGGTGTAGCATTCAGTTGTAGCTGTGTTCACACTGACGACTATCTGGGTAGCATTCAGTCGCTGCCTACTGTGTTCAACTGAAACGCTATCGGGGTATCATTCAGGTCGCTGCTGTTTTCACACTGAACCGACTACTGGGGTAGATTCATCTCTGCTGTGTTCACACTGAAGCACTACTCTGGGGTAAGCATCAGGGTCGCTCTGTGTTCACACTGAACTACTATCTGTTAGCATTCAGTCTCTGCTGTGTTCACCTGTAACGACTATCATGGGTAGCATTCGTCGCGTTACCAATAAGTGTTCACACTGAACAAAAAAACAGAACTATCATGGGGTATAAACAAGATTCAAAGTCGCTGCTGTGTTTCGCACTGCACGCTGGAACGAGACAGCTGTTACACACTGCATACTTTACAATAGGAAGAACGCCAAAAGACAGCTCTGTAACTGGTGCAGGATTGCCAGGTTTTTTCTCTACAAACACGCCCAAGTACTACTCTCAACAATAACCTAAATAGCCCAATTTGCTTTTAGGTGTCCCCCCCAGTATCACAAATCTAGCCATTCGTGGGTAAAATACACATTTTTTTGGCGGGTTCTCCTGGTACAATTCACATTCAAGGGCCTAAATATCACGTTATTTGCATGTTGCTTGGTTCGAACCTTCGTAGACAAAAATCTACCATGCAATCGCGTATTTTGCAACACGTAGGCCCACAAACTGTTTCCTATACTCCCCTCCCGAACTGGTCCCCGCGGCCTCGTCTTGGCCGATTTTGTTTTTTTTTTTTGTTTTTTTTTTTTTTTTTTTTTTTTTATCACTAATTTACGGAGTTATTGTTTTTGTCCTTTTTGTTTTTTTTTGTTCTTTATTTTTTTTATGTTGATTTTTTTTTTTGTTTATTCATTATTTTTATTTTTTTATTGATCGATTTTTTTTTTCATTTTTTTTTTTTTTTTTTTTTTTTTTCAATTTTTTTTTTTTTTTTTTTTGTTTTTTTTTTTTTTTTTTTTTTTTCAGTCAGAAGACTCCGAACTCTTTTCACACAGCGTGATTGTGAATCGCCGCATGCCAAATATTTCACGGGCGTCGGCGACGTGTCGGCGATTCCCTCAGATCGCGTCTTTAATAGTTAACACTGACTGATTGTCACTCGTGTGAACGAGCACCGATTTGCCTCCGATTTCGGGCATTTGTCGGCAATTTTGCAAAACCTGTCGGCGAGTGAAAAATCGGGCTAAAATCGTGCAGTGTGAACTCGGCATGATATTCGCCAATTTCGGTGTCCATATTCATCACCATTACATTTTGTAAGAATAAATAGAGAAGAACGTCAAATTATTTATTCGTTTCTTTAATTTCTGAAATGTTTACGCTTTTCTGAGAAAATACTAAAATTGTCTTAACTTTAGTCCTGTGCCGTGTATTTCTACACTTCAAAATCTTTTTTTTTTTTTATGGAAATCCTCCTGACATAATATTTAAGAGAGTGACATGTCTCTGAGTCTTAGGCCTGTTTCATTACACACATATTCATACACAACACATGGTGTAGTCAAGATCTAATCAAACTTTTATAGGCATTTGGTGTGATGTAATTATATTTTTTCATTTGGCATTTTCCCCCTGACCTTCAACCCCAGGAACAGAGTTGTAAGAATGCATGCAATAAAAGAAAGTAATGATGAGGAGGAATAATGAGGATGTTGAAGATCTGAATGAAGAAGACAGTACATGAAACACATTGGGTTCAGTGGAGTAGGAATGAACCCAGAATATTGTAAATGCAAACCTTTTATAAAACGGTTACAATTTACCACCCCGAATGTTTGCTCCTCTTGTAACAGTTGTGATGTGTGTTTATGAACTTCAGACATCCGATTGTCTGAGATGGGTCTCAGAGGATCCACCATCCCCTCCCATTCTACAGTTGATGGCCATTTGCAACTGTGGAAGTTCTTTGGGTTTATGCAGTTATTCTAATGAAATCACATGGAAGCAAAAGCACATTTTAGAGCAGGGCACTAATGTTTTACAATAAGATATAAAAAATGTATGATTTTATTGCAAGGCATGCCAAAATGCAACAATACTACAATAGTGGTACATTTATTCCAGAATGATTGTGACTGGGTTGAAATAATGTAGCATTTTAAGTAGAGTTGGTAATGGGCTTAGTAAATACAGCTGCAACATATACAAATGGATTTGTACGTGAAAATTGCAGGTACAAAAGGCTCTGTTTCTTGAGAATGACCTGAGTGGTTTAGGCTAACAAATGACCACATGTTCAACAGACACTGAACATCAGCCCACAATTTACAATGTCTTCGGTAAGGAATGGTGCATGAACCTCTGGAGACACGAGGAGTCAAATGTTGGTCAGAAGGACGACACACACCTGAACTCATCAGTCAACACAGAAGAGGTTGGTCTAACATACTGCTTACGTTTTAAAAAAAAAAATACAATGTCAGAATACAGCTGACTAACTCCCTCTGTATTGTCAATAAATTTAGCCAATAAATTTGCTGGATGAAGAACCAGATGTGATTATGATTAACGAGGAGACGCTGAAGGATGACGATTGCTCTAGGAAAAGCAAAAGTAGCAGTTTAAGAGGTTTGTGGAGAGAAACAGCTGCTATTAAAGGGATAGTTCACCCAAAAATGAAAATTTGCTGTTAATTTACTCATCCTCAGGCCATCCAAGATATAGATGAGTTTTTTTTCTTCAGTAGAACAGTAAAAGATTTTGGATGAAGCCATGGTCCTTTGTGATTCATAAAATGCAAATCAATGGCTACCGTCAGTTGAGAGTCAAAAAGAGCATATCAGGGAACACAATCGTGGCTCATGATGATACATTGAGGTCTTATGAAGCAAAACGATTGGTTTGTGCAAGAAACTGAACAGTATTTACAACACTATTACCTGTAATCCATAGCCTCAGGCAAAAGGTCTGGAGTGAAGTCTGGTTCGCGAACGAATCGTTCTTTAGTACTGGTTCACCAAATCAGACTGAACCATTTGAAACAGTTCTTGGCTCGTGCAGCCCAGATCTACAATTCACTCAACCAAAACTCACTTTCGGACGTGCCTTACAGTCAGTCACCGACTCGAGCCAAAATACCGGCGTATATGATCCTATGATGCTGATTTCTGCCAACTCAGTGCTCCAGTTCCTCCAACAGTCACTAAACTGAGGAAACGGTACAGACTTATACTGAAGACTGATGAGCTGGTGGTGATATGCGCATGCGTGAACAGAGTACTTGAATGAAGAAGTGAAATGTAAGTTTTAATGGTTTCTCATTGTTTATATAAAACGGTATGTTGATTAAGACTAGTCTATTCACTTGTTAGACTTCCCTGTTTGAGGCTATGGATTACATGTAATACTGTTGTAAATAATATTTAGCTTTTTGCACAGATCAGTCGTTTTGCTTAAGATCTCAATAAGGCCCATAATAGAGGTCAGGAGCAGTGGGTATTCATTTTTTGTTTGTATGCCTTTTTTGACTCTCAAAGTGACAGTAGCCATTGACTTCGCATTTTATGAATCACCAAGGACCACGGTTTCAGCTAAAAAAAACCCGTATTGTTCTACCAAAGAAAAAAGGACCTCTACATCTTAGATGGCCTGAGGGTGAGTAAATTAACAGCAGATTTAAATTTTGGGGTGAACTACCCTTTTAACTGTTTTTTATATTCCGATGTTCATTGTGTCATTTATTGAATTACAGGACCTGCAATGACCAGTGATGAGAGATGTGTCACCCAAAGATCTGATAATTTTATCACATACACCATACCTTCAGATGACCAAGTACACCAGACACAAGCTGAAGAACAACCTCTTGATGGAATGATCTCTACACAAGGAGACAGCACAACATGGTCAGATTTGAGCCCTGATGTTGGATTTATTCCTTATAACCTGAATTTCAATGAGACAGTTACACCAAAGAAGAAATTCAAGTGTGTGTTCTGTGGGAAAACCTTTGAGTATTTAAGCCATATGACAAAACACATGCGAAAACACTCTGGAGAAAAACCTTACGTCTGTACAGTTTGTGGTAAACGGTTTGCTCAGAAAACATATCTCACAACTCACGAGCGCACTCATTCTGGTGAGAGGCCGTACGCGTGCATGGAGTGTGGAAAGAGCTTTTCTCAAAAATCTTCTCTTAATGTACACCTCCGAAGCCACACTGGAGAAAAGCCATATAGCTGCTCACACTGTGGTAAATGCTACGCCTTCAAAATTGCTCTGAAATCACACCGATGTTAGAATAAAAACAAATTGCTACTGAATATTGTCTACTTAGTTTTAGCATGAAACTTCTGTCTAGGTCATTATAGAATATCCTTGTTCTGTTGTTATAAAATAAATGTTAAAAAATGGGAAGAAGTCAAGAGTAGATGAAAATGCTGATATGCTCACTAACACTAAACAGTCTCCTATAGTAATTTCCACTGATTACAGGCAATATGTAATTGTTCAACCACCGTGAACACTGTGCAATGTGTTTTTTTTGTCAACTAGTTTCTGATACTTTGGAGATTTGTTCAAAATTTGTACATTTTTGATAGCTAAACTTGATCACTTGATATTTTTTACTTTTATCTTTTGTCCTCCCTGAAATATTTTACATTGCACCATTGTTTTATCTACTTAACTGTTTTCTGAATAAAATATTATATTTTTGTATCAATCTCGTATTTTTTTTTTTTACAAATAAGTAGTATTTTTTTAATACTCGAAAAGATCATTAAATGTTTAAGCATATTTATATTAATCAGCATATTAATCTAGAAACATCCTTCATATGAAACAGTTGTCTTTTACAATAAAATTCACATTAGATTTTTTATTTTATTCTATTCTCATACATTTTAAAGACCTCACATTATTTTCATCCAGTTGGACTATGTGGTTTAAACGTTACATTAAATATAAAATTTTCAACAGATTTTATTACTGTGCGTTTATAATGTATCGACATCTATATTTAAATTGCATGTTTGAGGCAGGATAACCAATCAGCGAACTTTAATTCTTGTCCAATTTATTACAATTATTTATCATACAGTCTGCATACAGTTGTGATTTTTTTTTTAGTTGGTCAACATACAGCAGAATAGACATTTTCAATGAATTTGTGTGTGTGTGTTAGTCTAGTCCCTTTGTTTTGAGAAGTCGACTGGAATGTGCAAAGAAACTGTTACACAGTCTGGCTGTGAGGGCCCAAATACTTCGGTACATTTTTCCAGATGGCAGGAGGGTGAAGAGTGTGCATGTGATTGGCCACTATGACTTTGCGGATGCAGCGTGTTGTGTAAATGTTCATGATGGAGGGAAGAGAGACCCCGATGATCTTCTCAGCTGTCCTAACTATCTGCTGAAGGGTCTTGCATTCCGAGCCAGTGCAATTGGCAAACCAGGCGGTGATGCAGCTGCTCAGGATCCTCTCAATGGTCCCTCTGTAGAACATGGTGAGGATGGTTGGTGGGAGCTGGGCTTTCCTCAGGTTTCTCAGGAAGCAGAGACGCTGCTGGGCTTTCTTTGGAATGGAGCTGGTGTTGAGGGACCAGGTAAAGTTCTCCGCCAGGTGAACACTAAGGAATTTGGTGTTCTTGATGATCTCCACGGAGGAGCTGTTGATGTTCAGCAGGGAGTGATGATCACACTGTGTCTTCCTGAAATCCACAGCCATCTCTTATGTTTTGTCCACATTCAGAGACAGGTTGTTGGTTTTGCACTAGTCTGTTAACCTAATGCTGGCACGTCATTCTTACTGATGACACCCACCGCTGTCGAACTTGATGTGATTCGAACTGTGCTTTGCTGCTTAAGAACAGAGAATGGACATTTAATGTCAAATACACCTTTAAAATTTAAACATTAAAAAGTGCTATGTACTTCTCAAATAAAAGACATTTCAACAACAAAAAATTAGAACTAAAAATATAATTTAAAACTTATAATTGTACGTACAATTGTAATAGAAATAATAAACGGCATATCATTTTCAACTTTCGAATTATTATTATTATTATTATCACTCATGACAAGAAGAGTTCATTTTGGTCCCCTGCTTTCATTACATTTGATCAAAAAAGTCTTTATGTCTTCAGTGAGTAAAAAAACTAACTTAACAGATCTCTGGAATCTTGCACATTTTGAATGATATTTTGTCTCTACAAAAGGTGACATGAAAAATGCATAACCCACATTATCTCAACTTTGACAAAGTCAATAACAAACTTAAAATGCTCTAGAGTAAGATAACATACACCCACAAACGAGAACTGTAATCGACCAAAGCATTAAATATATTAAAAATAATAAATTCTAAACATAAAGTGGCTTCATCGCAAAGCCCTTTTACAACACCCAATCTAAAATGTAATCGAACTGTCAACAGAAAAATACTGAAAACAATAAAAGATGACACAATTTTAACCCTTCAGTCAGGTAAAAATGTGAAAGACTGCATGTATCGAGCTTTACCAGATAACCGTTTAACTTAATTCTCCTCCTGAGAACCATAAAAAAGTTTTGTGAATTTTCATTTTTTTTGTCATTACATTGGTTGGAGCATAAGGAACAAATGGAGAAAAAAAATGCATTTTTGAAAAAATATATTTTATTCATATTTTGTTCTATGTGGACACCAAGTTATTAAAAAATAAAATAATAAATAATACAAATCATAAATAGTAGACAGAAGGCATGGTATTGGCACAAAAACTACGTTTGTATATTTCATTTCACCAATCGCTTTTATTTTCAGGCTATGTTTTTACCAAACTTTATAAAGATGATTCTCAACTATGTTATGAAAGATATCACAGTATGATCTGATACTCTACTGTACTTTATGGAATATGTGCGTGAAATGTCCATAAATTGGTGTTCCCATTCTATACAATGTATCTATACATTGCATCTAATTTGCATGTTAATGTGTTCTTGGGGCAAACCATAATGAAAAGAGTGTTGTAATGGGAGTAATAACTTGGCAACATTTTCTTAACAATATGTCATATTTCATAGGAATATTGCTCTAGAATTTTTTCCCCTATTGACTTCTTGTGTTTCCCCAAAATGCCTGATTAACATGATGTTTGTCCGGGTGTCCTCTACAGAAGACATGTATGAAAATTACGCCCCGTTTCGTAAAACAAAAAGTCATATTCAGATCCGATTTGAAACCCAATAACATTTTGTTATTTTGTTTGGAGATGTTTATTCACGACAAACAATTAGAAAATTAGTCCGATTTAAATGATAATTACAAAACATAATATTTCCCTAATGATGCTCAATTTGATCGTTCTGTCAATATCAGTCATATTTAAAGACCAAGGAGAGGGAGTCTTTATGATCATAAAACCTCCAAACATTTGATATTTCTAAAAAGCCCAGAGTGCTCTGTACAGGACATCCAGACTTAAAACTGTGGCATGTATGGTCTCAAAAGAAATTCACTCAGATAGAATGTCCTCTACAGAGGACAAAATCTATGCCTGGGTCCCAGGAGGATATGAATTAATAGTTTCTTGCTCTCCGCCATTAACTTGCTCCGCCCACCACTTCCGGCCTGGGGCTGCGGCTGGATACTATTGGGACTTTAAAAAGGTTTTGTTTAGGAGAACCAATCATGGGCTCCTCATAAAACACCGACATACGGTGAACTATAGGAGACACTCTACACTGTGGTTTACGGTAATTCAATCCCATGATTCTTTCCAGCCAACGCTTGGCTTTGTTTTATCTAAATAACCACCACGTAACACAACGCCACTTGTTTTGTTTGGGTAGAAATAAACATATATATATATATATATAATATATATAATATAAAGACATTAACAGAGCTGTCGGGTCGAAGCGAGTACATTTTTATATCTTTAAAGTGTAACCGTTAAAAGTGGACATCATGAATACCGCGCCGAATTCAGACGTAGACAGTTAACTTCTACCATAATGGAAACGTTAGCGAAAACAGCTGTTGTGGAAATAAGCAGACTTTTCGAGGAGAACGCATCCTTTCTGCGACTAGAGATTTCGCGATTTACAAGCAAAAATGAATCTCTGAAAAAGAAATGTCATTTTTTGGAGAATGAACTTGAGCGGAAAAGCGCTGCAAAGGTGAAAGGGACAGAAGCTCCATCCAGCCATCCGGGACTTACAGGTAATAGTCAAGTATTTCCTCTTTTCACACGCACAAATCGGCATCTGTAGATATGCTGATGTCAAATGCAAAAAGTGGCGTTAAAGGACTAATATGTTTAAAGTTGGAGATTCAAGCCCCCACGTTGTGCCTCTGACTCTATACCCACCTAATGCCCACATGTTCAACAGACACTGGACATCGTCCCGCAATTGACAATGTCTTCGGTAAGGAATGGTGCATGAACCTCTGGAGACACGAGGAGTCAAATGTTGGTGAGCAGGAGGACACACATCTGGACTCTTCAGTCATCATAGGAGAGGTTGGTCTCACATACTGCTGTTTTAAGTATGTGGAGTTCTCCTATAAACAATGTCAGAATACAGCTTACTAGTTCTCGGTTTTGTTTTCAATCCTTTAGCCAGTAAACTTGCTGGAAGAAGAACCGGACATGATCATGATCAAGGAGGAGGCATTTGAAGATTACTCTTCGGGAAGAAATGAGGAAGACCAAGATAACCACACTGTGAAAGGTGTGCAGAGAGAGAAGTTCATTTATTAGTTTGTCTTGTGTAGTTAGTTGGTCATCACAATTATGATCACATACAGTGTAGACGTATGTGCATTTTATATGTAATAGTAGTATAGTAGTAAATAGCTGTACTATTATGAAACCCTACTGTTGTAGAACGCAAAAGTTGTGGCTCTTGGAAAGATAATATCAAAGATAACATGTATTTATTATTATTATTTTTTTTAATGTGCAGAATGGATTTAAATGTGTTAGATGAGAGTCCTACATTCTTACCAGTAGCTGAAAATCATATCCAAAAAAATTAATAAATGCAAGTGTCAGATGATGTGTATAACACATGGGAAATAACAGATGCAACTCAAAAATGAAATCCAAAACGATGGTTTAAATGTAACCTGAATTATTTTAAAACCAGTTTAATTTAAATGACGTTTGGTTTAAGCTTAGTCCTTATTGTTGCAGCCTACCCTCATCGTGTGCTCTTTTCAACCCCCTACAGGTGCAATCCAAGAGGAAATAAAAAACATTCTCCCAGAGTTGGACTTAAACAAACTTCAGGATGTGGTCAGTCATCTTTCTTTAGTAGTGGGTGTGGAGAAGACAGAGGACCTCTCCCTTGTAGAGGTGTCAGATCTTCAGGACTTTCTGGAGCCAATACAGTGTCGAAAACTTGTGAAAACATTCAGACAAAAAGGTAAGAAACAAACTTAAGGCAGAAAAACAGGCAGCGTTCACTATTACCCCTTTTGCACAACTGGCCTGTGTGGTCACTGAATTGAGAGACATTGACATTGACCTGCAGATGTGGCCTTTGAAAACACGTTTTTTTCTCCAGGTGTCTTCACACAACAGTAGTGGTCAGACAGACTTTTTTGTTTTTAAAACCAACTCATACAGACACATTTGGTCAGCCAACCTTCCTTCAAATTCAGCTAATGGGTTCAAAGAGGAGTTACAGGTATTTCTTGTGGGTGCATATCTTACGTCTTTGTCTCGGAATTGGGGGGTGGTGTGGCGGTGTGCAATGTCGTCAGAGCACCGTTTTGTGCTGTTTGAATGTTCAAATCTCACCCCATTTACACCTGGTATTAAGATGCACCTTGGGTGATCAGTCATAAGTGGTCAGTACTAAATATAGGAGTCAACTGGGCCCAAAACCACAATGTGTTTGCACTGTATGTGCTAATCTGCAAAGATGTGTTCTTGATAGCAACAAAGTACCACTTAATCATCTATTGCGGTTAAAGGGTTAGTTCACCCCGAATTGAAAATTAGCTTGTGTTTTACTCACCTTCGAAGCATCCTAGGTGTATATGACTTTCTTCTTTCAGACGAATCCAGTCGGAGTTATATAAAAAATTGTCCTGGCTATTCCAAGCTGTATCATTGCAGTCAGCGGGTGTTGCAGTTGAACAGTCCACAAGTCGTCAAATAAAGCTTGCGCATTCATAATAAAACGTGCAGCAGACGGCTCCGGGGGATGAATAAAGGCCCCCTGTAGTGAATCCATGCGTTTTTTAAAGATAAATATCCATATTTCAAACGTAATAAACACTTTTCTCTCACTTCCTCTGACTGTCATACACTGAAGCAGTTCCGGCGGATGACGCAGCACATATGTGCAGCACGCGCGCCTCTGAGGTATGCTAGTCTCGCGAGTTTGTTTATAGGAACAAAGGAAGCAAATTTTCCTTACTTTAGCAAAGGAAAACCAGTCTCCTCTTGGTTTATATCGAAATCCTCTGACATTTTTCTTTGCAAATCCTCGGTTTGTACTTCTAATTCATGACTGGCGTTTTTTTGTTTTCTCTCCGCATTCGTCACTAATCACGCAACACCGACGTGCTGCGTCTTCCGCCGGAACTGCTTCAGTGTATAACAGTCAGCGGAAGTGAGAGAAAAGTGTTTATTACATTGGAAATATGGATATTTTTCTTACAGTATAGCAAACATTTACTAATCAATAATGATTAAGAGGCCTGTGAACAAGGTACTTTGTTGGCCCATCAACATATTTCAATTTCTTTGTATCTCTTTTCATAATTTTTTCCCCAAGAATCCAATGGACAAGTGGATGAAATGACTAACGAGATGACGCTCACTCCATTATCATCAAACGAGTCCCTTCATGAACAGCCCTTCATTCCTTCCTTCATCAAGTCCAACTGGGTTAGAAGTTTCCAGGTTCCTTGGGAACGCATGCCAGCAGCTCTTGTTCAGGCAACATCTACTGGAGAGAGGGCTCGACCAGGACCGAGAAGGGAGTTTGTTAGGATCGTTGTGGCAGCCATGCAAGCCCACTGTCCAAACCCAAACTTAGCCGCCTGTGGGGAAGTTGCACGAAACATTGTGTCTATATATCCGCTGACATTTGGAGACATTTCTGAGGAAGGAGAACAACTCGGAAATGGCTTCAGTTGCTTACAAAGACAACTAAAAACTAGGGTAGAACATGTGAATAGAGATGTTTTGGAACACAGGATTCGTCGACCTAGAAGACCATCAATGAAAAGAGCTGAAGAACAGGATGGCTACACTATGAAAAAAGTCAGATGTAAAGTGGACAGTTACGGATGCATCAATTGGCAGCCTTCCTCTGTCCCAGAAGGAGAGACGGCAGAATCTCTTGAAATGAAGAGGAAGGTTGCGGCAGAGATTTTTCAGTCTGCAGGCCCAAAGGCAGCTGAGTTGCCCAACGTAGACGACTTAATGCAGCAGACATATGTTTACCAGCGCCACATGATCAACTCATGCCCCCCTCCTACCATCAGTGAGATAGAGGGGCATTGGCCGTTCCTGTTCACCCAAAGGGGCCTTTGCAGGCACTTCAAAATCCTGACTGGCATTGACATCAGAAGCCGCTTTAACGAAACTCTTATTGTTAAATCCAAGAGAATACTGAACTACTTCAGTAGACAGAGACTGAAGTGGAGTGAAGAGATCCAGAGTATGCTAAGTGAGATCGACGACACCAATGCAACCGATAATAACAGGATAGCCATATCAGCCATCCTGTTAATGATGAAATACTTTAAGGAAAAGGACAATGCTGTGTTCATCTTAGCAGATGTCAGTAACTATGAAATGTTACAGTTCTACTAAAGTTTTGAAGGGGATTTTGACAAAGCTGAGTGTTAAAATGTTCTTATGTTCTGCTTTCAAGGAAACTTCTACCAAGATGTCCATCGAAAATGAAATTAGCTTACCGGCAACTCCCCGGCTCATCATGCTTGGTAAGATATTGCTACACTACAAATGTTAGTTTTGTACTTGGACATATATTTACAGTGATTCTTCATATTTCAGGAGAGACGTTGCTGACTTCGTCCAAGTGGTTTATCAGTATTGAGGGCAGAGTAACACATTCTATAGAAGACCAGCTGGACTTTGTAGCGGCATTGTCTGTGTTCTTTGTGTGCTTCTATGTTTTTAATATCGAGTACCAGGAGTCAGCCAGCACCACCCTGGAGCTCATTCAGAGGTGAGTGTTGAGGATACTCATCCTGTTTGACTTTTTTTTTTTTTTTGATCTTACTCCCTTTCTTTTGGTATTTTACTTTGGTCTCTTTTGGATCAGAAATACTTAAGCTTATGGAAATAAAATAGTTTGTGGATGCAACTACAGTGGGGCAAAAAAGTATTTAGTCAGCCACCAATTGTGCAAGTTCTCCCACTTAAAAAGATGAGTGGCCTGTAATTTTCATCATAGGTATATGAGAGACAAAATGAGAAAAAAAGATCCAGAAAATCACATTGTAGGATTTTAAAAAGAATTAATTGGTAAATTCCTCGGTATAATAAGTATTTGGTCACCTACAAACAAGCTAGATTTCTGGCTCTCACAGACCTGTAACTTCTTATTTAAGAGTCTCCTCTGTCCTCCACTGGTTACCTGGATTAATGGCATCTGTTTGAACTCGTTATCAGTATAAAAGACACCTGTCCACTACCTCAAACAGTCACACTCCAAACTCAAGTTTGGCCAAGACCAAAGAGCTGTCAAAGGCCACCAGAAACAAAATTGTAGACCTGCACTAGGCTGGGAAGACTTAATCTGCAATAGGTAAGCAGCTTGGTGTGAAGAATCAACTGTGGGAGCAATTATTAGAAAATGGATGACATACAAGTCCACTGATAATCTCCCTCGATCTGGGTCTCCACGCAAGATCTCACCCCGTGGGGTCAAATGATCACAAGAACTGTGAGCAAAAAATCCCAGAACCACACGGGGGACGTAGTGAATGACCTGCAGAGAGCTGGGAACAAAGTAACAAAGGCTACCATCAGTAACACACTCCGCCGCCAGGGACTCAAATCCTGCAGCGCCAGACGTGTCCCCCTGCTTAAGCCAGTATATGTCCAGGCCCATCTGAAGTTTGCTAGAGAGCAGTTGGATGATCCAGAAGAGGATTGGGAGTATGTCATATGGTCAGATGAAATCAAAATAGAACTTTTTGGTAAAAACTTATCTTGTCGTGTTTGGAGGAGAAAGAATTCTGAGTTGCATCCAAAGAACACCATTCCTTCTGTGAAGCATGGGGGTGGAAACATCCTGCTTTGGGGCTGTTTTTCTGCAAAGGGACCAGGACGACTGATCCGTGTAAGCGAAAGAATGAAGGGGGCCATGTATCGTGAGATTTTGAGTGAAAACCTCTTTCCATCAGCAAGGGCATTGAAGATGAAATGTGTCTGGGTCTTTCAGCATGACAATGTTCCCAAACACACCGCCCGGGCAACGATGGAGTGGCTTCGTAAGAAGCATTTCATGGTCCTGGAGTGGCCTAGCCAGTCTCCAGATCTCAAACCCATAGAAAATCTTTGGAGGGAGTTAAAATCCGTGTTTGCCCAGCGACAGCCCCAAAACATTACTGCTCGAGAGGAGATCTGCATGGAGGAATGGGCCACAATACCAGCAACAGTGTGTGAAAACCATTATATACCCTTTGTTGTCATTGCCAACAAAGGGTATATAAACAAAGTATTGAGATGAAATTTTGTATTGACCAAATACTTATTTTCCACCATAATTTACAAATTCTTTAAAATCCTACAATGTGATTTTTCTGGATTTTTTTTTCTCATTTGTCTCTCATAGTTGAGGTATACCCTATGATGAAAATTACAGGCCTCTCACATCTTTTTAAGTGGGAGAACTTGCACAATTGTGGCTGACTAAATACTTTTTTTCCACACTGTATGTACTGTAACTTGTAATTAAACTTGTTGATTTCTGTTGATAAATTATACATTATTCACCAAAAACTATTTAATGCTTTTAACACTATTATTAACACTAATATAATCATTTAAAGGCAGGGTAGGTGATTTGGTTCAAAAACATTTTTTGTTATGCTTTTTGAAAGTCTTTTGACATCTCAATAGCTATCACTAAGTTAAGTGGTCTAAATGTATTTATATGTATTTTTATCGTCTGTGGAAGGCATAGGACCAAAACATTTTCATCCAATCATATCCCTCGGTCCAAGCTGAGGGCTATGATAAACTGTCCAACCTGCCTGTTAATGTATGTATTTGCATACCTCTGCACACCCTGTTCGCACAGACATGATACATCATCAGCATGTTCCATTATGCTATTGCAGGCCGAGTGAGAATGGAAGGCGTTATTATTGTAATATTATGCGCTTTGTACTGTAATGTTTTCTCACCGGTGAATGAGACATGAGGTACTCTGACAGCGTTGCATTCAATCCTTCACCAATGCCATCTTTCATCGCTGGTTAGCCTCTGGTCTGCCTGTGTGCGTTCATGTGTTTTGGAGGAGGCGTGGCTTTGGAGAGTGATTTGCTGGGAGGGTGGGATCTTATGCTTTCAAAGCTAGCTTGCTATTGCTAGCCTCTCTGAAATCTACCTTTAAGAGGACTAGATAAACAAGGTTATGGGTCCCTGTTTAGGGTGTGCTGCAACTTATATAAGATAGGAAACCTATTATACCCCCTTTTAAACTGTTTCAGTGACTGACATAGTTGTAGGCCTTGTGAAATTGATGTTTTGTTTAAAAATGTATCTACTGTTCTTTAGGTTCTTCGTAAGGATTAATCCTGAGGGGACTAAATGTACCTCAAAATCAGGTACAAGCCGTAGGACGGGTTCAGCTGTCCAAAGGAAACCCCAGAACTTTAATACCCGCGTGGCTACGTTTATGCAGAGGCTTTCAGAATTCGAGTGGAAAACATCCAATTAAGTAAGTGCAAGCAGTTTTATGAAGTTGACATTTTTTTTGTGTGGAATTTTTAAGTGAAACTTGTCTTTTGTTATTGAAGGTATGTGATTAAACACTTAAATGTAACTATGGGACATATGAGGGGTGTTCTGAGAGTAACAGTGACTTTAATCAAAAATGTTTTTTGTGTTCCAGGATTGTCTTCATCCTGGCCCTGCACTGAATACTACTACTACGATGGGTTACTACTTATGTGAAATTTTTTTACCTTGTGATACTTGTACTGTTCTATTTGAATGTTGCTGGAATGTGTGTATTATAAATATTTTATTACATTCATTTAAGTCATTCGTGCAACAATAAAAAAGTATCAACTAATGTGTTTTTATAATATGATTAATAAGGATAAAATGATTACAGTGATACAATATACTAGTGACACAATAGCTACAAGTAGATTGTTTTTGAATATGTTTTTTTACTGTATGTAATTGAAACAGTACTGTCATTTTTACTGTACTGTATTACCTGCTGGTAAAAAATCGAAAAGTCTTAACAGTGTACATTTGGGTGACCAAGTACAATTAAATGTACAGAGACAAACCAAAAAACAAACCTATGAAAGATGTTCCCAGCCTAATTTGAACCCTGATGAGTGTTTTTCTCAGTAGTGTGAATTTCAACACTTTTTGTACCATAGAACGTGGTAAAAGCTGTGCTTACCAATGTTACAGCTTGAGGAGAGGCGTGATATTTACTAAGACTCGAAATTAATATTTGTCAGACAGATGATGAATTGGATGAAAGAGCCTTACAGACTTACCTTAAAAAAGGGACTCGTGTCAAATTTTGAAATAAGAATATCAAAGAGAGATAAGGTGGGCTTGTTTGATGTGGGCCAGAGAGCAACTACAGAAAACCCTAGCAGCCACTTACTATATATCTTCAGAGTGTGCCAGCAACACAATTTTAGCCATTTTTTTTAAATAAAAAAAATAATTCCAATCAGAACGCTAACACAAATGCGCAGGGCCAAGGTACTATTGGCCCTAACCGATTTGGATGCGACCAATCAAAATGTGTAAATCAAGTATGCTCTCTACACGATGCTTTACGGTAATCCATCCCATGATCCTATTCTCCAAAATGCTAGATATGCTATGATTCTATCCTCGGAAATAAACTGAATAGTGTTGAGAATATAAAAGCAGCTCTACGCAGAGACGATAGCGATCCGTCAGACAGAACGACGGGTGTGTACAATATAACGTCGCATCACTAATAAATGGTCCCGTAAGCGACGGACATCATGAATACTGCCGATTTTCAGACGCAGTTAACATCCATAATGGAAATGTTGGCAAAAACAGCTGTTGTTGAAATAGGCAAACTTTTCGAGGAGAATTCGTTGTTGCTGCGATTAGAGATTTCACGCTGTACAAACGAAAACGAATCTCTGAAAAAGAAATGTCATTTTCTGGAGAACGAACTTCAATGTACGCGGAAAAGCGCAGGAGAGATGAACGGGACTGAGGCGCCATCCAGCCATCCGGGATTTACAGGTACTTGACTTATTATGCGCGACAAATGACTCTGTGGTTTGATTAAAGCTGTAGGTTCAAAGCCTGCAGTGGGCGGCCCTTCATCATTGTGCCCTTGAATAAGACTTTAACCTTACTCCAGGGGGACTAATTCTGTATATGTCGACGACCGGAATCGTTTAGTCCATTCACTAGAATAAATACATTCAGTGCCTCTTTCTTTAGGTTACATCACAAGGCGGTGACAAGTGACTGGCTTTGTCTGTTTTTAAAAATGGAAAAAACCCCCCCCCCTATATCCCCTTTCACACATACAGTCTTTACTGGTAAATCACGGTAAAATTACCATTAAGATATCATGTGTGAACAGGACCTTTATAAAAACACTGGTAAATTCGTTCTGGCACTTTACCGGTATGAGAAGTTGTAATATTACCAGTAATGTGCTCGGTGTGAATGCAGAACGAGATTACCGGTTTGCGCACGTACGAGTTCAGAACGCGCTGACGTAAGACGTAAGACGTCTACTCTGAGTCAATCAATCATTAACTTTCTGACGCAGGTCACATGACACTTCCACGCTGCTGACAGAAAATCAAAGAAATGTCTAAAGTCGTCTAACAGCTGCATAAATGTGAACATTTGACACAAAAATGAAAACTTCAACACAAACACTGACCGCGTATACCCCTCCATGTTTACAAAAACGCAGAAGGCGCTGGCGTTTAGAGGTCATTTCTGGTGAATGTCACAGAATTGACGGGTATTTAGAAACTGATGTGTGAATGGTCGGAACATCTTCGTCTGTGTGTGTGTGTGAACAGCGCATTTTTGTTTAGATTTTGTATCTAAACTTGTTCCGGTAATTTTATGGC
Organism: Sinocyclocheilus anophthalmus; assembly: GCA_018155175.1. Lineage (NCBI taxonomy): Eukaryota > Metazoa > Chordata > Actinopteri > Cypriniformes > Cyprinidae > Sinocyclocheilus > Sinocyclocheilus anophthalmus. The sequence goes on from JADLZN010000050.1 coordinate 626,402, forward strand.
CATTTACTGGTATTGCTGTGTGAAAGGGGCTTATGAGCGAGTCAAGAAATCATTCACTCAGCGGATTCGCTGTAAAACCCACCTAGTCGTTCATGACCAAAACAATATAGGCTATTAAAATGTATCCATACATATCTATATATAAAAAAAATCGAACAAACAAGTGTTTTTAGTTCTTCGACATGTCCTTGTTGTGTCAGCAGATCACAAAGTTCACAAACGAGTTCATTCAGTTCATAAACAAGACGTTTTGTTCTTAACTCAGGCCCCGGAGGTCCACTTTCCTGCAGAGTTTAGCTCTAACACTAATAAAACACACATGAACAAGCTAAAACAAGGTCTACAGGATTACTAGAAAGTTGCAGGCAGGTGAGTTTGATCAAGGTTGCAGCTAAACTCTGAAGTGACATTATTAAAGTGGCGCTATGATGTGACCAAAAACAAGTAATGTCTTACAGAGGCCAGACGTCGTCCCGCAATTGACAATGTCTTCGGTAAGGAATGGTGCATGAACCCCTGGAGACACGAGGAGTCAAATGTTGGTGACCAAGAGGACACACATCTGGACTCTTCGGTCAACACAGAAGAGGTTGGTCTCATACTTCTGTTGATATACATGAAGCAATGTCAGTTAACTAGTTCTCTGTTTTACTTGCTCTCCTTTAGCCAGTAGATTTGCTGGACGACGAACCAGATATGATCATGATCAAGGAGGAGACATTTGAAGATTGCTCTGGGAAAAATAACCCTGAGGAAGATGAAAGTTGCAGTTTGAGAGGTTTGTGATGTGAGAACTTGAGAACAGATGCTGTTAACTCTTTTTTTTATATTCAGATGTTCATGTGTCATTGATTGAATTACAGGACCTGCAGTGACCAGTGATGAGAGGTGTGTCGCCCAAAGCTCTGATGATTTTATCACATACATGGTACCTTCAGATGACCAAGTCCAATCGAACGTACACCAGACACAAGCTGAAGAACAACCTCTTGATGGAATGATCTCTACACAAGGAGACAGCACAACAGAGCAAACTTTCCATAGTACACACGACCACACAAGTATTTCGGAAGAGAAGAGGTTTGAGTGTGTATTCTGTCGACGAACCTTCAACAAATTAACCTACCTGAAAGCACACATGCGAACACACTCCGGAGAAAAACCTTACGTCTGTACAGTTTGTGATAAAAGATTTGCTCAAAAAACGTACCTCAGAATACACCAGCGCACACATTCTGGTGAGAGGCCGTACTCGTGCATGGAGTGTGGAAAGTGCTTTGCTCAAAAGAGCTCTCTAAATGTACACCTCCGAAGCCACACTGGAGAAAAGCCATATAGCTGCTCAGAGTGTGGTAAAAGCTACGCGTACAAACAGGGTTTCAATACACACCAGTGCTTCAGTTAGACTAGTACATACTGAAGTGAACCATTACTGAATGGGATCTGTATCAAAGTTGTTGTTACAGCAGAGTGTGCATAACTCTGCAATATGTACCATTAACAAGTTGCAAGTATGTCCATGTTTTTTTTTCACAGAAATTAAGTCTTTTGACAGTGTTTGGAAACGTGTTATACAGAAGCATCTGGAGTTTTCTGTGCATTGACTTGCATGTGTATATTCATTTGAACAGAGGGATAAACAAATATGCTTGAATAAACTTGACAAAGTGAGTGAAATCATGCAAACCACTTTTTTTATTCAGCATGGTTGAAATTACACATTTGCTTACACATGCAATCTAGTTGACATCTGAACTTGAACAACTCAAACTTCTAGAAGCATTGTACGTACTACATACTACTGAAATTAGTTTCTGTAAAGATCTGTAAAGATCAAGCAATGTTACTGGTCGCGTTACACTAATGGCCCAAAACTGATAGAACATTATAATATTTTAAACAGGGACTGTATTCAGAAAAAAAAATCTTTAGCCTAAAGCCTTATATGTTTACCTCTGGTGGTCCTTTATATCTAGGCTATACATTACCATTCATTAGTTTGGAATAATTTTTTTTGCATTTATTTGATCAAAAATACAGTAAAAACTGTAATATTCTGAAATATTATTACATTTAAAATATCTATTTTATTCCTGTGATGCAAAGCTGAATTTTCAGCATCATTTCTCCAGTCTTCAGTGTCACATAATCCTTCAGAAATCATTCTAATATGCTAAATTGCAGCTCAAGAAACATTTCTTCTTATTATCAATGATGAAACGTTTGTGCTGCATAAAATGTTTATGGAAACATGATACATTTTTTTCCAGGATTCTTTAAAGAATGAAAAGTTCAATATATTACTTCAGCATTAAAGTTCAGCATACAAGTATGATTTCTGAAAGATAATGTGACTCTGAAGACTGGAGTAATGATGCTGAAAATTCAGCTTTGCATCACAGGAATAAACTGCATTTTGTTAATATATTGAAATAGAAAACAGTTATTTTTAGTTGTAATAATATTTCACAATGTTATTGTTTTTTACTGTAGCTTTCATAAAATTTCTGCAGCCTTAGTGAGCATAAGAGACTTCTTATATATAGCCCAGATGTCAAAGATCACCAGAAAAGGCTGTGCCTTTGGTTTAACAGAAGAAACAATTTAGTTGGTGGGATAACAACTACATTACCAAGTAATACACAGCCATACCTGACTATATATTTCTGCTACGATCTATAGTATTACACACAGAGACGTTCTTTTTAAGGTGCTGCAACCTCACATTTCCACGGTTCGTATTTCATTTTAAACAGCTACTGCGATCTCAAACTGAGAAATAACCAAAAGAATGGTCCTACATAAAGCTATAATTTATATCACGGTGATTTTTCCTTGGTTTCCTCCTGACTGGTTTAGCCGTTCTGTCATGGACAATGAGGTGTTGTTGGAGGGTGACTTTCTGGGTGAAACCCTTTCCGCAGGTTATACAAGTAAAAGGTCGTTCTCCTCTGTGGATGCGTTCGTGATTTCGTAGACAAACTTTCTGGGTGAAACTCCTTCCGCAGGTGACACAACTAAAAGGTCTCTCTCCTCTGTGGATGCGTTCATGAACTTGTAAATTTCCTTTCTGGGAGAAGCCTTTTCCACAAAAACTGCATTTATTGGGTCTTTCCCCTGTGTGGACCAAATAGTGAACCGAGAGATTGGTGTTAGAATGAAAACATCTCCCGCAGACATCACACCGAAACTTTTCGTTTGGTTTCAACTTTGAAAATCGATGTTTTCTGAGACGGTTTTTGGCAGCATTTTGCCGTAGAAACGCCTTCCCGCCATCATAGCAACTGAAGTTGTTTGGCGGTTTCTGTACCTTTACTCTCTTTTTGCAATGTTCTGTCGTGGTTGCAGCATCCTCATATATTTCCCGTGCTTCTCCATCCTCCTGAGCCTCAGAGGGAAACTGGCCATTGTGCTCTACTGAAAATTGGTTGAGTATAGAGTGACCATCAAATTCCAATGGATCCTCTATTGGTGCTATTAACTGGTCAACAGTGTCATCGATAGAGGTTTTTGTAGAGAGTTTGTCTGATGAATCGGAGGACGTGTTTTGTATTTCTGATATCTCTGAAAATTCACCAGACACAAAATGGCCATCAAAACTTTTGAAGTCTGCCAGCGGCTCATATGCAGAAGACAGCAGCTGTCCTCTTGAAGCTTGGGGTGTTTTCACTATCGAAGTATGTAAAATAGTTCAAATCAACATGATGCACCAAAATTAAACCTTACTAATTAAAGATCTACTAGAAATTTTGAACATTACCTGTAAAACTGGGATAAGTGTCTACTTCAAAACATTCCTCTTTGATTATGACTAGGTTGGAGTGCTCTTGTTCTTTGTGCTGTATGAGACAAAATGAGCAGATCATGCAAAAGGACATTTTGTTTTTCCATTTCATTTACACATTTCATTTCCTTTTCATTTGTAGACATAAGTTCTACAAGTCCAGAGTCATATTTAACAACCTTGAAAATGATCTAGACCAGTGATTCCCAATCCCGGTCCTGGAGAACCTCATCAATCACACTCCCTAATCAATCACACCTGATTCAACTCATCAGCTCATAAGTAAACACTCCAAAACAGGGGTCACCAAACTCGGTCCTGGAGGGCCGGTGTCCTACAGAGTTAAGCTCCAACCCTAATCAAACACACCTGAACCAGCTAATCAAGGTCTTCCTAGGTATACTTGAAACTTCCAGGCAGGTGTGTTGAGGCAAGTTGGAGCTAAACTCTGCAGGACACCGGCCCTAAAGGACCGAGTTTGGTGACCCCTGCTCCAAAACCTCAAATATGTGTGTTACACAAGAGAGACATCAAAAACATAAAGTGTTGGGGTTCTTTGGGACCAGGATTGGGAGTCAATGATCTAGACCAGGGTTCCTCAAATCTTGCCCTGGAGGTCCAATGCGCTGCAGAGTTTAGCTCCAACCATGATCAAACTTAGCTACCTGTGATTTTCTAATGATCCTGAAGACATTGATTAGCATTCTCAGGTGTGTTTGATTAGGGTTAGAGCTAAACTCTGCAGGAAAGTGGATCTCGTGGGCCAGATTTGAGGATCCCTGATCTAGACCAATGCTTCCTGTAGGCCCCCCAACTGTGCATAGTTTGAATGTCTCCACACCCGATTCAACTCATCAGCTCATTATTAAAGACTGCAAGGTCAAATTGAGCATTCAAGTCAAGTTAAAAAAAGAATCGGCTTCTTGACCGCACAACATTGTAATTACAACTTCCCAATTTGTAAATACACACTTCCCAGGAGGATTTGAATGCACCATATATTGGATGTTTCCAATATGGGAGACATCCGAGATGTGCAGTGCTGGGGGGCCTCCAGGACATGTCTGGAAAGCACTGATCTAGACAAAGCTATTGTAATCTGCCACACACATCAAGTTCATGGGTCCATAAAATAAATATAATAGTACAGTACTACATTTTCAAACGTTGTTAACATTCTTAGCACTATGTATCATCTCCCATCATGATCATCTCCTGACAAATTAAACACACCCCTAAAAATGATTTTAAAGTGATGATTCAAACTGGGCAGATGGTGCAGCAGGACAGCTCATTCTCTATGGTTCATAGTACCACTAAAACTGTTACAGTAAAAATGATCAAAATTTGCATCTAGAAGCTTATTGCAATATTTATTATTCCAGTATCATTTTTTATGTACCCTTTGAAAGTAACCGATAATCTGCTTTAAAACACGACTTATTTCATTTACAACTTCATTTTACATCTTTACACATGCAGCATAACGCATGCAGTATGATTTACATTTCTTACTGTAGGCATGCAAACCTTTTGGGCATTATTTTTCCTAACGGATAGCTTATGAAACACCAGTTTAAATTTGGGTTGAACTACTTTAAGGGAATTTAGGGAACCTTATAAGGCGATAGACTGTACAGGTCGACATCGATCGCCAGCTCATCTTCTCTGGACTCGTTCCTCCGATCCCACAAGCTGGAACACCACTCCTTTCCAAATATCCCTTTTATTGAGGGCTGCGCTCCTGTGAGGAGCAAAATATGCAGACACTTTACAATCAGAGTAGTGCACTGGCCGGCGAACATTTTCAAACAAAACTATTGAGTAGAGGTTGTGTACCATCTTCGGTTTGAACGCAAACAGAGCGATATATTGTGGAGCCAGCGCGCGTTTCTTCCTTTGTGATGCGCGTGCTTTCTTCTTGCCTTTCGCTCCCGAGACAGAGCATTTTGTCTTTAAGAACTGTATTTTCACTCATGACCCGAGACAGTTCTTGTCGTAAAAACGCAAAATCGCTGTCTACAATTGTGCATATTTCTTCTATTGCCGTTTTAGTCATTACCTCCATTATGGAGCTTACTTGCAACCTAAATGATATAGATTTGGACATCTTTTAAGACTCGCGATTTTTTGGTTAGCATGCAAGAAAAAGAAACACTGGCTAAAAAAACGTAAGGTGAGTCACTGAAAAAATTATTCCAAATTGTGGAACTTGGTACTGTGCAAAAAACGGAAATAAAGTGTACGAAAGAAGCCCTCGGCTTTTATTTTGCCGCAGAATATCGTTAGCTTCCGGTTGGTGATAGACTTTGCCCTGCACTCAAATCCTCATACTATCCGTCTTATGAGTGTGTAAGATATAGATCAGATCATATCTCAAATTATAGTGTCTAAAAGAGGTGCACATCAGGATGATTGACTATTTCCTGGATTTTGTCGAAGTGTAAATGTTTTTCTCCCCCTTGCTAATATGGCTTTCCAATAATATTGCCCACAACTCTCACAAGACGGAGGAGGAGAAACGTTAATAAAAAGTCCCCCCATTTATTGTTTATTGCAAAGAAAAAACATAACTGTATTTGAAATACAAAGAAAGGAAAAGGAAAGGGGAAAGTACAGAGATAAACAGGAAATAAGTAGGAAAGATAAGATCATAATCCTTAAAGAGTCTGTTATCCTTACTATTATTTACGAGTTTAAGTGATTTTACAGTATGGTAATTTTCTGAAAGAAAGACATCCAATCTAGACAAAGTGTTGGGAAATTTGTTCCTGTGAATAAAAAAAAAATGGCAATGCAAAACAAAGAAAATAACAGTAAGTTAAACAGCATGGTTACTGTCAGAAAAATAAAGAAATATCTCTTCCAGGAAAAAAGTTGAAATCACATTTGACCTGTTAGGCTAAAAAAAATGCAACCATGGCAGGAGAGCAGCACCAGCTTTTAGTTTTTAACAGCTTAAAGGCACAATATGTAATTTTCGCCGCTGGAGGGCGCGTATTCCAAATAAAAAAAAAGAGACAAAGGCGTAGTTTGATGACGCAGTGACTGAGTGTGGAATCATGGGAGTTGTCGTCTTCATCCCCACAGCCGATGCAATCTGTCGGGGCTCGGGCAGAAATCATGTTCATGGATGAGCTAATGATTTATTAACGTAGCAGAATGAAGCAGGGTGAGGCTGAAAGCCGTCGAAGCGAAACGAGGCCGCAGAACGAGCGTGACACATGGCTCGAAAGCAGCGGAGCTTTTATTATGTCACAGTCGACCGCTTCCGCTCCTTCCGGAAAAAAACAGCGCTGTTTTATTATATTAGATACATTTGAAAGTTCTGTTATAATGCTACTCTGTGCGGAAATCGAGGGGTTATGACGTCATTGGCAGGCGACACAATGACACTATGGACACGGTCCGTGTCACTAGTTAAAATTTTCTTATTTCTCTGGATTTAAACATTCTTCGAAACATTTGGGATAATGTAAGTACACAAGTCAGCAAAATATATAACACTGTTCTAGTGGTTTACATATTGTGCCTTTAATCGTCACACGAGTTTGATGGTTGAATGAAGAAAAAAAAAAAGAAAAAAATACCAAAGCCAATGATAGCAAGTTAATGCAAGCTTGCATTAACTACACATTAATCACATAGTTACTATTTCATCACATCATATGAGAGATTCAGCAATATGACCACTGGGTGTCCGTAGTACAGCAAGGATGTTCAAACTGTTCCTGGAGCTTCCCAGCACTGCACGCTTTGGATGTCTCTCTTATTTATTAACCCATCTGAATTAACTCATCATATGGAGTACTCCATGACCTCTATATTTTGTACTAGTTGTGTGCTGATATGTAGTCTCTAAACTATCAGGGCTATTCATTTCTGTTCCTGGAGTTCCTTGACCCACTAGGTTCAGTTCTAACCTTAATCAAACACACCTGTCTGTAATAATCAGTTAATCCTGAAGAACTTTAGCTGGTTCTCTGTTTAATCAAGGTTGGAACTAAATTATCCAGATTGTGGCCCTCCAGGACTGAAAATGAATAGCCCTCTTCTATATCAGCTACTACCGTAAACCTGTTGCAAGTGTACTTGGGGGGGGGGGAGGTTTTTTCGATGTCCCAGTGCCTCGCATGTCAACGCGGCTTTTACAGTCTTTCAAAGGTCTGGGAGACACACAAAGCTCTGAGGCTGTCCTCGTTTCACAGTAGAGAATATGTGAGCAGCATGGGGACCCCTGACGAGGGGCATCGCCTCAAAACAGGGAGCCAAAAAATCAGTGTGTATCCACTGGAAAAATTCACTGCATTCCACATGATTCTCAGAATTCATACAAAAAGCTAATTTTGTATACAGGATGTAAACAAATGAAGCTCATGACAAAGAAAGCATGATAACGTTTTATATATTGTACATCAAGGCGCTGAGGTTTACGACTAATCCCAAAGCACATCATTATCCAACTAATGAAAATGATTAATATTAACAAATGCTGTCTTCACATCAGATCTCAATCTGTGTCTGTGATCATTTACGTCCAGACGTCAAGTCTAAAGGTCAAGCGTCTGGAGTATGAAAAGGCACATATGGAGCGGAGATATTTTTATCTATAACACTTAGAACTGAAGACGCAATATCAGCTCATCTCAACAGAGAAAATGGAGGGTGATTCGCAGATCTTAGAGGAAGACCCTTCTTGTTCGGTGTGTGGGGAAGTGTTCAGTGTTCCAGTGGTCCTTTGTTGTATTTTATGCGGGTGCAGCTTCTGTGAAATTTGCTGTCAGCAGTTTTGGGAGATGCAATGTCCCTTCTGCACAAAAGAGGGCTCTGGATCCCATCTCAGAGAGTGCAGGGAGCAAAGACTGAAGGTATTAAATACAGCACAGCACAATGATAAAGATACAATAAAGACTGCATCAAATTGCTCAAGCTTATCCTGCTGAACAATGCATGAAAATAATCAGTAAATCTTATATTGAATATCTTTTCACTATCTTGTATAATCTAACTTATCTTTTAATTAACAAACTTGTCAGTATGTCAACAACCACCAGCAACCTTGTTACACTCTCTTAAAGGACTTTCTTTATATGGATATTCTATTGGTAAATTCTCAGTTTCACAGGTCTGTGAAAACGTCTTTGTCCCTTGTCTGAATTTCTGAGTTTGGACACATTAACATTGTAAGTGGTCAGATTTAATTATGGATTATGGTAACATATGCACCTAATTTTTAATGTAAGAACAGGCATGGCCATTTATAACTTGAACGTGTGAAGCATTCAGGTTTCATTTGCTTCTAATTATTTTAGCTGTACAAAACAAGCTGGTATTACTTATCACATTATTTGAATGTATTCTTGTAATTATAAACACGCTGGCTTGTAGCTCAAATACATTTACAATTTACTGCACTTTGGCATTCTTTGGTATAAAATAGATATACATATATTCCTCCATTTACTTATAGAGCATAATAAATTGGATATTTTGTACATTCACAGAAAATAGCTTGCTTCCATGTTGCAAAATTGCTATTTCTAAGGATCTAAGCCTCCACCGAACCACAATTAGAGTCATAATATTCAAATGTTTACTGTTTGGAATAGTTCATCTTTTATAAATACTTCATCTTTAATAGTAAAGCTGTTGGTTATTAGCTTATCTTCCAAGGAGTGGTTGTCTTGCCTAAATTCGTCCAAGAGCAAGGCGCAAAAATTATTCTGGGAGTCACCAAGAACTCTAGAGCAACTTCTAAAGATCTTCAAGCCTCTCTTGCCTGTATTTCATAAAAATAACTGGTCAAAAACAGTGGTGCTAGTTTGATGGTTTGGGAATGTTTAGCTGTATCAGTACCTGGACATCTTGGCATCACTGAAAGAACTATACATTATACTCTGTACCAGAAAACTATTCAGGAGAATAAAAGCCTCCTGTTTTTAAATTTAAGCTGAAGCCCAGCTGGTTTGTGTTCCAAAACAATGATCCCTAAAGAAAGCCGAACTTCTGAAATGGTCTAGTCACATTCCAGAATTAAACTCCAATGAAGTGTGGTTAAAGTGGCAGGATCTAAAACGCACAGCTCACGCTTCAACGCCTACAAACATCACTGAGCTGAAGCAGTTCTTCAAGCAGGAGTGGGCCAAAATTCCTCCATATAAATAACTACAGGAAACATTCGGTTGCAGTTATTGCTGCTAATGCGGATGCAACCAGATACCGGTTACACCTCCATTTGCAGTATTAACTGCAAATAGCGCTGAATGTTTTATAACCTTCTGCATGAAAGATTTATCTGGTTGTGTTGTTGTTCATAAAGGGTTTTGGTTAAAGATCTGACAAAATTCAGTGTAAAACAATGAAATCAGACGGGGGCAAAAACTTTTTCACAACACTGTTCTTGACAGTTTTCTGTTTATTTCTCCTACCTTTTAATTTTTCTTATGAGGTGGCATATATTATTTTCTCCCAGAAAATCTTGACATATTCCCTCTTACGTCAATGCCGGGGTCAAATCACTCTCCAGGAGCTTGATGTTACATAATGTGATGTTTAGGCATTCATCAGAAGATATCATGTGTTGGCCTAGACCTTGCTTAGTGATGTATAGTCTGAGTAAATACGGCAGCCAATCAGAAGACAGATCTCCCAAGGGTAATCTTAAGTGGGAGGGAGAGCATAGTACCCCCTTGTGACCCAACTGGGCAATGAAGGGCTCAAAGGAACAATGGCCACAAAGCAGTCACACCTCGCAGAAGACCTGTCATGCCCCATCTGTGGAAGTATCCTGCAAAAGCCCGTAGTGCTGTTCTGCAGACATCGCTTCTGCAAAGTTTGTCTGGAGAGCCAGTGGAATGGTAAAGGATCTTGCGAATGCCCGCTTTGCTGTCAGCCATCATCTATGGGAGAGCTCATAGTCAATACCACGCTTGAGAAGACCTGCGAGGGCTTTCTGGAGCGCTGCAAAAATGACCCTCTTGCGTGCAAGGAGCACGGTGAGACCTTGACACTCTTTTGTTTGGAGGACCTTGAACCCACTTGTAGCAAATGCAAGTCATGTGCCAATCACCAGGGTCACAGGTTATATCCCTTAAATGAAGCTTCACATGACTGTAAGGTATGTCTACATACAGATTCATGGACACTTGCATCTATTTTTGACAGTTGTTTAGATGCAGTGTTGCTTCCAATCTGTAGTTTCAACAGTTGTACTGCCAATTCAAGGACTAGAAGGAAACCAAAAAGTTTTTTTTATATGAGAATAATCATTTGGACAACCGTCCCTTCTCTTTAGGACCTCAGAAATGGTTATTTATGGATTCTTGGCTGTGTTGATTATCAGTCTATTAATAGCGGTATGCTAGGGTCGAGGCCTTCTGGTAGGACTGAAACCAGATGCTCATGTGCTTAGTTTAGAGTTGATGAAAATACAGACTAGTATCTAAAAAATAATCCTCAAAAGAATCTAAAAGTCTTTAAAGGTCAAGACCAAGGATGGATTAGGGTTATGAGGCCCACTCATTTGCCATTGTTTTAGTCCCAAAGATATTTGACAGAAAAGTAAAAAAAAAGTTTGGGCCTCTCTAATGAATAACTAAACAGGTGTGTTTCATTATTGGCACATCTAATAATTACAAATCCCTTTTGCGTTATCATTTGTATTCACTCTAGGAGGAACTGAAAAATGCTTTGCAACCACTTCAGGAAAAACTGAAGCTCTTCCAAAAAGCGAAACTCACTTGTGAGCTAACAATAGATCATATTAAGGTATACTCATTTTGAATTTGCTTTGTTAATCAGATGAACTATAGAAAGAGACAAGTATATGATAGATAGAAAAGTGACGTTCTCATTACAGAGTCAGGAAGAGAACACGGAGAGGCAGATACGAGAGGAGTTTGAGTCGCTGCACCAGTTCCTGCGAGACGAGGAAGCATCCAGACTTACCATGCTAAAGCAAGAGAAGGATCAGAAAACACAGATGATGAGCGATAGGATTGAAGACTTGGAGAACGACATCACTTCACTTAGCAACACTATAAGAACTGTTGAACAGGAGATGAGATCTCAGGATATCCCATTCCTCAAGGTGAGCATTCCTAAAGGAATGACTTAAAAGCACAACTTACAGTTCACATGTTGCACTTTTAGTAATCTGCTTTTCTTGTTATTTAACCTAGAATTATAAAGACACCATAAAGAGGTATAAATCCTTTCTGTTATCAATTTTACACACATTTTTCCATCTAAATAGTATAATTTGCTTTGTGACCTAGACCCAGAATAACTCTGTATTCTTTGCTGTGTTGACAGAACCTGGCGTGTTCCCCAGGATCCAGAGATGATAACAGGTTCACTGCTTGATATAGCCAAACATCTAGGCTCATTCAAGTTTAAAGTCTGGGAAAGAATGATGGAAATCATTCAATATAGTGAGTATATTCAGTATCAAACTACCAAGTCATTTTCACGTTTTCCACATTTATTTATTTGTCCATTTTAAATCACTAAGAAATATCCAGATCAAATTGAACCAAAAAGGAAATTTATTTTTTATTTTTTATCAAGACTAAACACAAAAATGGCCAGTATATCATAATGTAAAAAAAACACATTCACATGACTGTAATAATAATAATAATAAACTTAAATAAATACATTTATAAAAGTATGATTACATTTTATTTAAATTGCCCTTCTTACAATGTAATTATATATGTAAGTACTGAGTAAAATTAATTAACCACATGTATTTACTGGATAGGTCTCGGTGTAACTAGGGGTTTGTTTAAGTAATAATTGTGTGAGTATACTTGAACGTTACTTTTATTTTATTAATATAGTAAGTACAGGAATATCCACGGTAACATGGACCTGTCACATTAAAAATTTACCAACATACCGCAATGTTGTCGATGGTATAATATGTATTGAATTTAATTCATGGGTTTTTGAGGGAGGAATTGGATTAACTGTCCAACAATGTCAGAATGCATAAATGCATCTAGTAATTGAAGAACACAGTGTTTTTGGGAAAGTTACTTTTAAAAGTAATTCATTACAATATTGCGTTACTCCCTAAAAAGTACCTAATTAGGTTACTTATTTCCTTTTTATGGAAGTAATGGCGTTGCTATACTTTTGCGTTCCTTGTATTAAATCTGGGCAGGGCTTGCTGTTTGTTTTTAATATACAGAAGTTCGTTCTTTACAAAGTAAAGCCCTTTTCACAACAGAAGTGAGAATGAATTGCCCCAGAGTCTGCGAAGGAAATGCAATTTCACGTCTGTACAGTGAGGGCGCTAGCATCAAACTACTTGGCATGAAGACTATGACGCAGGTGAAAAGTTTCAACATATTCACAATAACAAAAATTAAACACGTGGTTGTTTATTTTGTGCTTGATTAGTAGGGTTGAATTTATATAATCGAAGGTCTTATTTAATATTATTATTTATATTAATACTTATTTACAGAATCGCATTTAATTATTGCATAAGTTTATATAATATGTCTGAGTTTGCATTTGAGCTGGGTTTTTAGTCATGGTTTTGAGGACTACTGAATCTGTTTTGTTGTGCAGTGAGAAGAGTAAATTCATGTTCCATATGTAATCTATGAACTACCGTTAACATCCCAGCCGCCACAACGCCTCTGCACTTACTCCCCCTATGTTCTCACTCCATGCCACCACGAGAGGCTGTCAGTCCAAGACATGGGAAACAAATTACTATCGTTACTTATTTGAAAAAGCTACCTTCAATATTTCCTTCTAAATAAAAAGTAATGGGTTACTTTACTAGTTACTTGACAAAGTAATCTGATTACGTAACTCGCGTTACTTGTAATGCGGTTATCCCCAACATTGTTGAAGAATATGACTTTTCTTTAAGTAAAAATATTATTGTTATCATTATTTAATACAGGTGCATCTCAATAAATCGGAATGTCGTGGAAAAGTTCATTTATTTCAGTAATTCAACTCAAATTTTGAAACTTGTGTATTAAATAAATTCAGGGCACACAGACTGAAGTAGTTTAAGTCGTTGGTTCTTTTAATGTGATGATTTTGGCTCACATTTAACAAAACCCACCAATTCAAGACATGAAGTGTTCTAAATTTTACGGTTAGATGTCTGCGTGACTGTGGACTTCAGAAAACACAGTGGACCAAAGTCTTCTTTTCAGATGAAAGTAAATGTTGCATTTAATTTGGAAATCAAGGTCCCAGAGTCTGTAGGATGAGTGGAGAGGCACAGAAACCATGTTTCTTGAAGTCCAGTGTGAAGTTTCCACTGTCAGTGATGATTTGGGCTGCCATGTTATCTGCTGGTGTTGGTCCACTGTGTTGTCTGAAGTCCACAGTCAACGCAGCCATCTACCAGAAAATTTTAGAGCACTTCATGCTTCCTGCTGCTGACAAGCTTTATGGAGATGCTGATTTCATTTGCCAAAAGGTACCAAAAGCTGGTTTGGTGAATGACCATGGTGTTTACTGTGCTTGCTTTGCCTGCAACCGCCTGACCTAGACCCCCATAGGACCTATAGGGATTGTCAGAGGAGATGAGAGACAGCCGGCATCTCGCCCAACAAGACCCAACTTCAGATACCTGAAGGCCACTATCAACGCAACCTTGGCTCCATACCACCTCACAGTTCCACAGGCTGATTGTCTCATGCCTACGCCGCTTATTCAGTAATTAAAGCAAAATGAGCTCCTACCAAGTATTGAGTACATGTTCAGTAAATGAACATACTTTCCAGAAGCCAACAATTCACTAAAAATGTATTTTTTTTTATTGGTCTTATGAAGTATTCTAATTTTGTTGAGATAGTGAATTGGTGGGTTTAGCCAAAATCATCACAATTAAAAGAACCAAAGAATTAAACTACTTCAGTCTGTGTGCATTTATTTTATTTAATACACGAGTTTCACAATTTGAGTTGAATTACTGAAATAAATGAACTTTTCCACGACATTCTAATTTATTGAGATGCACCTGTATTTTGGTTAAAAAGACCTGGACGTTTCCTCACGATATTCATTTTTAAAGCAACTGTATGTAGTTTTGTGACTTTGGAATCCCCTACAATTAACTGAGTGGCATTCATTGTCGCAAATAACATTAGATAGTGTCACTTTCTGCCCTTTTCAAGGGATTTCATGCCTGCTCACCAAACTTTCATACTCCTAGATGGGAAGTATGGGAAAGAAACAGAAACCATTCAACTTATTAGAAGTCATTGTACCACCAAAATGATTTTGAAACTGATATTTCAAGACAAAAATGATTATACAGTTGCTTTAAAGAGACCACTTTGCTTGCTCAGCAACATTTCACCTTTCAAGCTATTCCTTTGTTGCAGCTCCAGTGACTCTTGATCCAAACACCGCGGCAAGCTGCTTCCTCCTATCAGAGGATCTGACTACAATACAGTGCTGTTCTCAGACCATTAAACTCCCAGAAAACCCAGAGCGGTTCGATATAGGTGCAGAGGTGCTGGGCTACGAGAGCTTCAGCTCTGGGCGACACAGCTGGGATGTGGAGGTCAAAAACAACACCTACTGGGTCATCGGAGTTGCAAGCACATCTGTCAGCCGGAAGGGAAAGCACGTGTTGACCCCTGCAGAGGGATTCTGGACCATTAGGCTACGAAACGGAGAATATAAAGCCTGTACTGCCCCGTGGTCCCCGCTCACTATGACTAAGGAGCCACAGGTGGTGAGAGTCGTATTGGATATGAACAGGTCCAGGGTGACTTTCTACAACCCACGAGAGAGAACGCCTCTATTCACCTACACGGACATCGTCACTCTGAGAGCATTCCCATACTTCTGCAGCGCCTGTAAGGAACACCCATTGAAAGTGTTGCCAGCTTGGATCTCTATTAAGACAGACTGATGTGAAGAACGTCCCTCTCAGCGTTTCTTTCCTCAAGGCTCACCTCTCATGTTACATGGTGTTTGTGAGTGAGCTAGGATTGAAATAACCTTCAGTTCCACTTGTTTTGGATTTTAAAAACCTGATAGAGGATCTGGACAGCAAGGTGAATGTCATCAAAACTGTCAATGCCTAGATCACATTTTACTTGAGAGAAAATGAAATAAGGGGTGTCGAGACACCCATATTGACGATAATATTGACATTAAGAAAAATAAATATTAATATCAGTAGTAGACTGTATTGCACCTCAACGCTGGTTGTAATTGTCATAAAGTTGAAAAAGAAGACAAAGAGGATGCAGTGGCTGCATCTGAAATCACATTGCTTGCCAATTATATAGCAGGCGAAAAACAGCATGTGAAATGAGTTGTACGAGTTGTATAAAACAGCAGGCAAAAAGTACCCAGATGACCTGCTATTTGAAGTGTGCATCCAATTGACACTTTACTATCCCATGAGGCCACAAGAGAGAAGTTGTGAATGACAGTGCAGTGACAATTGAGGCTGGTAAGTCACATGACAATGACGACAACATGGCAAATGTAGTACATCCAGATCACATTCATTTATATTGCACTTTTTTAATGATGCAAAATCATTACTTTTCAAAAAAGTGACGGCTTTAATGCAGCCAGCGTGTACGATACGACTGCCAACCCAATCTGTCGGAGGATATGACGGGTGGAGCCAGACACTTCTCACCCACACCCGAACAAAGTTTGCTTTACCAGTATGGGCTTTTTTGGAATCGGTAAAATCCGTATTTTCAGTGTTGATTACTGAAGTTAAGATGAAGTTGCTGATTGCTTTAAAAAAAAGAATCTATAGACATAGCATTTTATACTGTTATCGAGATTGTTTTGGTCCATGATATCGTGTATGCCAAATCTCATATTGTGACAGCCCTAAAAGGATTCATTTATTTACAGTTCAATGTAGGCTTTGGATTTTGATCTTTGAAAATTATATAAATATAGTGAATACAAGACATTAGAACATCATGTAAGCCCATTAAAATCAAAATGGGGAAGTGTAGTGAAAATATGATAGTGGTACAATTACGCTAATAGAATTTATACATTTTTTTTTTTATTTAAAAAAATGTGTAAATCATTTTATTTAAATATGACCCTTACATTTGTTTGAGATTTAACAAAAAGTTAATGCCAGTGTCAGGATAATAACATTAGAAATTAGTGCAGTGAAAATCTGAATTTGTGACAGGCCAAGTAAGAATTACATTATTTAAAAGATGTTTGAATTGATTTATTTTAAAAATAGTAATTATAATATTTAAATATGACCCATCCTTCAACAACATGGAACGTTTATGTCAGGACATTACAATCAGAAAAGAGGAGTCTACAGTAAAAAATATTATTTATTAATTTAATCATTCAGAAGTCTGCAGTAAATGAATGTGATTACATGGTTTTAGCTCTCAAAATGTCTTTGTTCCCATATCAGTGTCAGGCATTTCATCTTGCCAAATCACACATGGGTAAAGCTTGAGGAGGTCAAATCTAAGGCACTTTGTTGTGGCTCTTTACAATGATATGCTGCATCTTTCAGCTTTCTAAAAGTCACTTTGGAGTTAGGCATTTTAGCAATATTCATGTAGTAAAAATCTCAAGTCTGTTAGCATACACTCATTATCATAATTTCAGGCTCAAAAAGTAGTTATAAGTCTATTGTCAAAACCAGTCAGTGGAGTTTCATCTATCATACTGTTGGCTCTAGTGGTTGAGTTTTTTTTATTAAACTGGTTAAATTGGGAGTGCACATATATTTTGTCACCTGTACACTACCATAAAATCAGAATAACACATTAAAATAATTCTCTCTCACTGTCTCATCTATTGCATATTGGTTATTCAGTTTGTCATTGTGAAGACAGCTTATGTGTTCTAGTAGGCTACCAAACTGAAGAAACCTGTTCAAAAGCAATACTATTAATTAGCTCAAATGTAAATGCAAAAAGTGTCTAAATACTAGCAGAAGAAATCTGAGTGGGTTCTGTTGCATTGTGGTAACACTGTACGGTCACGGGTTAGAAGACCAGGTAGGTTCAGACTACCTTTTCTTCTTTGTCTCAAAGGGATATGCTGCCATCTTCAAAAGCATTGTACAGCTCCTCGGTCACAAGCTCGTAACGGCCTACTCTGGAGTTCAGAAAGTAGATCTGGTCAGTTGTAAGCCGTGGATCGTATCCTTCCCTCTGCAATCTGGTCTTCTGAATTTTAAATGTTCCTGTGAATAGTTAAGAGTAGGAAATCAGCTCACAGCATGCATATTAATATTTTAGAAAATGTTTTTTTTTCAGATTAACCATCATTAACGGCCATTATAGCCAGGTAGATTAAAAAACATTCAAGACCTAATCTAGATAAAAATAATAAAGCCCTATTCTTGCCCTAGTAACCATGACGATATTTATTTTATGTTAAAAAAAAAATAATAGTAATATATATTTTTATTTAAGATAATATGACATATACATTTCTTTTGTGAGATTCAACAAAAATTAAATGCACATGGCAGGACAGAAAAATCAGAAATGAGGAATGCAGTGCAAATCTGATATTGTGACAGCCCTAATAATAATATTTTAATTAAAAAAATGTGTAAATATATTTAAATTTGACCCATACATTGACCCCATACTTGTCTAAACAAAATACAGTAGAAATCTACAGTAATAATCAACATAATTCACAATGATACTCAATCATTTATTTTAATTTTACCTATGGTAATACATAGTCATTAACAGAAACCTTCACATTTTATACTAAAACATTTTAATACATGAGAAATGTTATGCAGAGATTTCTGTGAATATTTTTAAATGATGATGAGAAAACGATTCTTTAGAAAACAGTTTAGATAAGAGATGCCATTTAAACATCTCTTTCTTAATGCTCTCATATTTGCAATTTGTGAGACTAGGTTGCAAAAGTAATTGGTTTGAAACCTTAATAGCTCAATAAATGCTCATTAATCATTGTGATATACACAATGTTGCTTACTTTTATATCGCTTGCAAAACTACAGTGCATGTATGGCATAATACTTTACATATAATCCATTCCAGGCTGTATGGCATCTGGAGATCTTTCCTCACCTGTGGTATCTACACATGGGGAGATGCGTAGAAATATTGGCCGTGCGTATGGAGGAAGAGCATGCTGAACCTCTTTCAGGAAAGAATTACAGTTAAAGTTTCCTGTTGAGTCAGCGATGGCAGCCATTCCAGCCTTTCCCTCCACACCTATACACACACACACACTGTATATGAGCATATCTAACATACACATTTGGAATTATGGGTCCTGGGAACTTTAGGACAAAAGTTGCTTAATCTTTCTCACCTGGAACATTTACTCCAAACACTGCTACATCAGTCTGTCCCAACAGGCTGCTCAGTGTTCCCTCCACTTCAGTAGTGGACACGTTCTCACCTTTCCAGCGAAACGTATCACCACTTCGGTCCCGGAAGTACATGTATCCAAGCTCGTCCATAACTAAAACATCACCTGAAAGACACCATGCCAACAAACTAAGTTTACTGGGTAGTGCAACATAAACATGGGCTATATATCCCTAGAGTTCTTAGAGACACGGCTGGCAGCCAATTTCATAAGCTTAAAATGTGTTTGAGGGTGTTGAAGAAAAACAACAATATCAAGGGGAATAAAATGTTTCTTTGCAGTGTGTTAAAGGTGCACCTGACAGATAAGCAGAGTCGTTTTTCTTGAATACATTGTAGGCGATCTTCTTCCTGGTGGCATCCTGACTAGCATACCCATCAAACCGACGCAGAGGATCCTCCTGATTAATCCTCCCCACCAACAGCCCAGGCTCTCCTGTGAGTGGAAGTCGATACATGAAGAGAAAAATCCATGATAAGAGCACAAAAGAAATCTGTGGGAGGAAAATGACTATTGATTATCTTGTACATTGTTCCAGTCTGATGCACTCAAATAATAACCATTTTTAGTTGATAAGAGTGCTTGTGTTTTCTTTTCTTTTCTGTTTTTTTAAAACTAATTAAATGCCATTTAATTTGATAATTTACGTAACCCAATGACAATACATTTTAAAATATCAAAATACATGAAGCCACCGTATATTAGACTTCTTTTAGAAAGATTAGATTTAAAATGATGCGAAACCTATTTCATAACATATATTCAGCAAACCAACTAGAACTTGGCTGTGAACGCACCAGGTCGGCAGGGCACACACAGTCCCTGCTTGTCCCGAACCAGTTCCATGGTTTCCTCGTTCACTTTCACCAGTCGGATGGGGTACACGTTTGGCAGAATGCGACTGTTAAACCCACAAGCTCCAACCTTCAGTGTTGAGAGTGAGTTTTTACCATTCAGTTACCTGTTACAACTGATAATTGCATATTTAACGTTCTCAGAGCAACACTGATACTTGACCTTGCCATCCATATTGGCAATGCTGCAGTTACACTCGGTGGCTCCATAGAACTCGCCGATCTGTTTTACTCCAAAACGCTCCACGAAAGCCTCCCACACGCTCGGCCGCAGCCCATTTCCCACGGCTAAACGCACCTGGTGCTGTCGCTCAGAGGGGCGCACAGGCTGGGACAGCAAGTAACGGCAAATCTCGCCTATGTACTGCACAACCTGCAAGAAAGGGAGAAAAACCAGACTGTTGTAAGAGTACGAACCATCCATCCTGAGCTGTTTATTTTTATTACTCTGTTTACTCATTCATTAACAATTAATCGTTAAGATACTTATGAATAAATCATGCTCCAGATCTATTATTTAAAAGAACATAAAAAAGCAACTCTTTCAAAAAAAAAAGACTTGTTTTTTCTTCTGTTTTCAATTCTATATTCCAATACATTTTGATATATTTTGAGGGCATTATTTAAAATTAATGTCAGGTTCATATCTTCCTCCCACCAGCCACTAAATGAGCGACGCCTTGTTGTTCCTTCACAATAAGGCAAAATCTCACTTTCCAAAACTTTCACCCTCTCTGTTCCTCTCTGGTGGAATGAGCTCCCAAACTCTAAAGTGTCTGCTAAACCCATAAATGTAAATGTAAATAACCAACAAACAAACAGAAAGCCATTCTGTCATTATGTGACAAAATAACCATACAAAAGTAACTAATTTCACATAGAGGTTGGTGACCCCCACACCTCAGCATGTCTCTTTAAAATATAAAATAAATATCATTTTATTTTAGCATTTAGTTCAGCATCAAACCCAAGAAAACCATGATTTTTATGATAAAAAACTTTTCACCTTAAAAATACAATTGAGAAAAAAAAATTAGTTTTGAAAAAGATGTCTGCTAAAGTATTTAAAGTATAAGGAAAATATAAATTGCTCATTAAAGTAAATCTTTGTTGATTCTGATAATGACCCAATAGGTGACTTACAGTGCAGTTATGTTTGATGCAGTCTTCCCAGAAGCGACTTGCAGAGAACTTCTTCTTGACCACCACGGTTATACCGTGAATCAGACACTGGCCCACCCCCATAATATTACCTGTTAAAGAGTAAATTCAACAGACGTACAGCATGCGCCGAGCTATTTGTAAAATCTGCAACTGTATGTTTGAAACCAACAACTTCTGACAGCTTACAATGTCTTCATAGAAAGACAAGGAGTCTGTAAAGTTAGCAACTGTGACATGTACAATATACCTGCTGAATGGTAGAGGGGTAAACAGTCATAGATGATGTCGTCTGGCCGCATTCGAAAAGAATGGTATCCGAAAGCAGCAATCCTGTAATATCTAGGAAATAGAAGCAGTTCATGAAAGCTCAATTCAAAAATGGGCCTAAAAGTATTTCTCTCAGTGATTTATGTATGTGATGTGGCTGCGAGCAGGTTACCGACTGTGCACCACTATAGCAGCTTTAGGGAGTCCTGTGGTGCCAGAAGTGTAGATATAGAACAAACGATCTGTGAGAGAAAGGGGAAAAAGTGTCGGCTAAATGAATAAATGTAAAGCAAATGCAAATGTACAACATATGACATGGGTGATACCTGGACTACTAGTTTACTGCTAACTGTCTAGCATGCAGGATTTACTATGTTTAAAAACATAAACATAATATACAATAAGAAATTATGAACAGTTCATAATATTTAATTCAGCAGGTTCCATCCTTTTATCATCACACTATTAAATATGCCAACATGTCTTAACTATTAGCAGTCAATTTAATTAAAAATGTAATTAAAAAACAAAAAATACAATTGAAATGACCTTTAGGTCATTTTTTCACACTGGGAATGGAATGCATGATTGGTAAAGTAACAACTGTTGTGCACACTACTGTTCAAAGGTTTGGGATTATTAATTTCAAATAAATGCTGTTCTTTTGAACTTTCTATTCATTAAAGAAACCTGTATTGAGCAGCAAATCAGATCATTAAGTTAATCATTAATCATTAGAATGATTTATGAAGGATCATGTGACACTAAACATTGACATTTATTAAACTTATAATAATTTTGACTTATTCATTTACTTAATATTATTATAAAAGCAATAGCATTTTATGTTGAGTTGTAGTATCAAACATTGCATTTCTATATGCTAATCTGACATTTTTAAATTCTGAAACATTCTAACATTATGCTATTCTGACATTCAAATATTTCTTTGTCTATATTTTCTGTCTGACTCTTGCCTTTCTCATTCAGATGCTTGTCTTCAATCAGATTATTGTCTCGTATCATCAAAAGAGCTCGACAGAATTGAGGACCACTTGATAGATCACCGTCACTTCACACAAGTGGATCCATTTATTTGAGCTGATAGATCTCTGTGACTTGCAAATTAAAAATCGAATTAATATGGTACCTTGTGACTGATTCAGGGCTATTATGCAAAGAAACCAGTTCCACTGCCAGCAGCACATTCTGAAGTGTTCTTATAACGACTTGTGTAACAGGTAATCAAACATATTTTCTAATGAAGTGAGGACAAATGCAGTCTTGGAGAAGTGGAATACTTTCTTATAGGAAGGAAGGACATCAAAAATATACTTTACATACTAATAACCGACAATAAACACAACTAGCCACCAGGATAAACAGACATGTTTATACACCATTCTAATACTGACTGTCTGTCCACCATATAGACTTTAAACTAATTGTCTAGAAGTTTCTAACTTACCTCCATAAAAACTTTAATAATAGCCCACAACAGACAATTTTGCTACAAAACTGCAACAGCGGAGATCGTAAAAGTATGAGAGATGAAATAAATGTAACACTCCAATGCGCTGATAGTCAAAGTAATGGGCACATAAAGACGCTAATAATGCCACCTGATCCATCCATCAGACGGTTCATTTGATTCCTCGCTGAATAAACCTCTACAGCAGGAGGGTCAGACTCATTTTAACCATGAAGGCCACGTTTTTTTAAAAATGGTTACAACTTGGTGTTCCCGTAGGATAAAAAGATGTGGGTTTACACGCAACAGAAAAAATTAACAGATATCTGACCTTCTGTAGCTAAAAAAAAATATATATTTTGAATGTATCATAACCATTTACAGGGGTCAAGAATTTTTTTTTTTTTTCCATTATTCTATAACATTCCGAGGTCCACTTATAATGTTGGTACATCAAAAGCAGTCATAATTTAAAAATAAATTGACTTTTTTTTTACCCTCTGTTTCGAACAATGAATGCTTTCATCACAGCAAACAAAATGTAAATATAAATATGAGATTAACTTTTGCATTGCAGAAGGTCTCTGTGATTTTAACAGGGGTTTTGGTGAGAGCAAGACTCAAGCTGAACTGAAGTGATCGAGTAATCAAATATTAGCCATTTTGTTGTGTTTTTGTTAGTTGTTTTTAAATGTCTATATAGTTTTTATTAAGTTTGAATTATTTTAGTACTTAAAATGAAAATATTGCCTCAGCCACTAGCTGAAATAAACGTTTTCAGTTAATGTTTTAATCCAAAAGTCATGAAAATGTTTTAGTTAATGATAATAACCCTTGTAACACTTATAAGAGGAACGTTCTTTGATCGCTTTATATAATCGCAATTTGAATATCAGTTTTTTTCATGCTACTGAAAGGAGCAATGTGAATATGACTGTTATGCTTAATGAATAAACAAAATAAACAATTCTGAGACAGAACAGCTAACTGCATGAGTCCTAACATATCAAAACAATAATTTATCACAGATCAAGGTTTAGAATTAACATGCTTGTGTGTTGCAGCATTACAGTCCCGTCCATTTTTCACTAAAAGTGTGTTTGTGTCCAAGGTATGCAAAGACAATGTTCTTCCATAACTAAAATCTGCACATCTGGAAAATCTATATCTAAATCTATTTTTATTCCAAGTGTTGCTGTTGTGGTATCTCTTACTTCACAAACATACGCAAGAGATGAAGATGCGTTGATCTGTGCCTGAGCAGGCAGCTTTGCTTCAATAATAGCTGTTTTCTAGTTACTTGCGATATGTTTTTAAGGAAAATTTGATTTACCAATTCATGACCCTTTTAATAAATTAAACATTGTTGTTCCTAAAATCATTCCAGACTCCTCCACAAGCCGTATCTGACCCATAATCCATGTGTTTGACAACTCTGCTCTACAGCTAAAACCTCGTAATACTGTAAAACTCACCACTGAAGCCCTTGGACACAGTACAGGATGGTGGGTGTCGAGGGGCAGATGCCAGAATGGAGTCAAGGGGGTGACATTTCAGAGCGGCCATCTGGTGTGGTCTGAGGTCTCCCGTGCTGAACCGCACCATGGTCTCACTCAAAGAGAAGCTCACTTCAGACATGGCTACATACACACAGGGAGGCATGTGCAATTAGTTGCATGATCCAGGTAAAAGCCAAAGTGAATGCTGTAGACTCACCGTCTGCTAGCTCTGCTCCAAAAACCAGAGCTCGGGATTCTGAAACACCCATACAGTGCAGGAGCGAATCCCGTCGGAGGTTGAAGTTGATGAGTGCAGCCTCCACGCCTACTTTAGCCAAGCCGAGCCAGAGCGCCACTTGGAGCGGCCGGCTCTCCATGAATAGTGCCACCACATCTCCTGAGGTCCAGCCCTGGCTCAGTGCCCAGTGGGCTACAGCATTGGAGATCTGATCTAACTGGGAGAAAGTCCACGTTTCCCCAGTGGCTTCATACACAAGCGCAGGCTTGTCTGGGTGCCGAGCCACGGTTTTGGAAAAGATGGAGGGTATGGTGTTTCCGTTACGAATATGAAGCCATAATGCCAGTTTAACCCTCAGCAGCACGTAAAGACCACTGATGGACAAGAAGAGGAGAAATCGGTTAGTCATTTTCACATCTTTCATAGCTCTCATTTGAATACTCAAAGTCGCCGTTAATAAGTGTTATTAAAGGTTCTGTCACATATAACTCTACATTTTTGTGCCCAAAATCTAGTCATTTCAATAGGAATCTACCCAATTGAGAATTCTGTGTGAGAAGGAAAGATTTCCCCATGCATATTCCACAGGATTATGTTAATGTGGCCGCACATTGACAGCAGTTCTTTGGTTTCATAACCAAATTTGCACCGATTTGCCAACCACTCAAAGTTGGCACAAAACAGACATTGTGACATGAAGAGAAAGTTATTACATTACGCATGGATATTATGCATGAACAATTGCACTGGATTGGACTATTTACAACAAGAGCAGTGACATGCATAAAAAAATAAACAGGGTAAATTTTTATCACATGCCGACTTGAAATTTCAAAGTTTCACAGAAAAAAGGTGTCATACATGTTTAGTAGACAGTGAGTAAATTATGATAGCATTCTTCTTTTTTGGTAAATACTTAATTCACATTGTGATGTGCATCAGAGTAAAATGGATTATCGAAAAGAAAAACAACACAGGGCGGGGACGTGGTTGTTGATTGGAAGGAAGCAGATTTGAACGTGAGCTTGCAGTCAATTGTAAGGGTAAGGGGCTGAGTTTATAGTCCGGCATAAATCACCAGAGAGAAGTAGGTAATTTCACCGGAAGATGAAGACATTTTGTTCATTACATGGCCCAAAAAAATTCTAAAAATGAAACATGCACAATAAAATGCATCTAGAAAATAGGGTACATTTCCGATTTTAGGGTAAAATGCTGTCTTTAAAAGAACTTCTGCTGAAAATAAATAAATACATACATACTGAAACCAGCCTAAGCTGGTTGGCTGGTTTAAGCTAGTTTGCCAGCATGGCCAAGTTGGTTTTAGCTGGTCTCTCAGTCTGACCAGCTAAAGAAGTGGTTAAAACGCCTGCAAACCAACTATGACCAGGTTGGAAGACCAGCTAAAACCAGCCAACCAGCTTAGGCTGGTTTCAGTGTTTTTTTCCTCAGCAGAACACAGTTTGCAGTTGATGTGAGATCCAAAATATCAGTCACTCACTTGATGTCCCTTTTAGCCGTACGAACCACCACATACAGGTACCGCCAGCCTCCTGTTCCTAAATAAACACCCAGACCTGCTGCGAGGCTCCAGGACCAGGATGCCCCAAACAGACGGAGCAGGCCCAGGGAACCCAAGGACAGGGAGCCACTCGCCACATAGTGCATCCTAAAACAGGTACATGCTGAACATCACTTTTCATTCCCAAACACAGCAGCGAAGCAAAGTCTCCATTTAGATATTCACACAACGTGTGTGAAACACTGTCTGCTGATGGTTTATGGCGGTGCCATAAAGTAATAAAACCGTCATGAAAGCTTACCTATGGTAGAGAGATATATAGTTCAGCCAGCCCTGATCTGTCAAGACATGGGACGACCTTGCTGTACGGGTAGAGGTTGACTGACCACAGTTAAGTCCAAACTACTGACCCCTATGTCAATAACACGAGCGTCCGAGAGCACAGAGGGCGGGAGAACTTGCTACGACAGTCTGTTATATTCAGAAGTACACTATTCAGTAAGTATCTTCACTTCATGTGCAGCACCTTTTCAACAAACTACGTGTTTACTAACAACCACTGACTGTTTGGGGGAACATGATTGAAGCCGGAGTTGGTGAGAAAGCTTTCCAAAATGGCTGAGGAGAGTGTTTTTTTCACAATAAAAGTATGGAGTTCGTCGTATCATTGATAGTACTGTTAAAAATGAACTGATAGTTCGTTGTTTATTATGTTATTTACCATTTTTATTTACGTACTTTTACACGTAAACAACGTGAAACACACAACCGACATTTTTTAAACGTCATAAAAAAAGCAAGTCAATTTTTTTAATCAACAGAATGCATTTATATGAACATTAAAGCCATCACTGTAACTTTCATGCACAACATTTTGTGACAGTAAATAACAGGTTTAGTGCTAAAGTACCTGCACCAGTTAAAAACCAAAACATGTTTTTCACTAAGTACCAAAGTAGAAAATATGCTAATAATAATGCTAATAATTTATTACTATCATTTATATTTTATGTTGTAATTATACATAATTATAAAGTAAATATATAAACGTTTTTAATTTTTAAAGCAGCATATTAAGCCAAGATTGTAGCATCCATGTCATAGCCTACTTCAATTTTGTGTATATATATATATTTATTTAGCTATAACTGTAATTTTAGTAAACTGTAAGGTCAACCCTTGTGAAAAGGAAGTACACTTTAGCATATTTCTAACGGAAAGAAGTGTACTTATTACGGAAATAATAAATAATATAGCTACTATAAAAGAATAAAGTGCAATAATACTGAATATTTTCAGACATTTAATAGCATGCTAACTGAATTGTTAATTTATATAAAATGCAATCAGCTGAACTTTAGCTCAACACATCAGAATAACAAGTTTTTATTAATAAAACATGAATAAAAATTAATAAAACATAATGATGTAAAATGTACTTTAAAGTAAAACGTTTAAAGTTGGCATTATTACAAATTGCACTTTTTAAAGGTGTAGCTACTTAAACATAGTCATGAAAGTGTTCTCTCTCTAAGTACACTTAAGGGACCTTTTATTTCATTTAATTTCATTTTTTATATACTTTTAAGATTTATTCTTTTTTTTTACAAGGAAAAATAATAATTTTCACACAGTATTTTTGATGAGTGACCACACATAAACATATTCGAAGTGAAACAAGTCTGTAATCAGTGTAAACTAATCTGCTTTCTGTGCGAGTCTCTGTAGGAGCTGCTCTGTGTGAACAGGACTCTGTCTGGCTGCAGCAGCTGAAGGAGTCTGCGCAGAACCGCTCGCCGCAGGAGGATGTAAACCCACGGGTCCAGAATCTGGTTCCAGCTCGCCAAGCGCAGAGCCAAGAGAAGCAGCTTCTCACACTGGGGCCTTGGCCTTCTGATTCCTTCATAAAACCTGCTAACGGATATGAGGATGTAAATCTGTGAAACGAAGAGGAAAATGGTCAAACAGTCTAGTCCAGTTCATCAAATGCACAACACCTCACAATGTGAAAATGTATAGTATTTTTAACGGTAAAAGACTGTAAAAACTTGTTAGTTGGTTAATGGTATGTTCCCATATACTATCCACCTTAGTTTAACATTAGGGTGCAGCCATTTCTTGAATGTGCGAAGCTTCAGGTGTCATTTGCTTTTAGTTATGTTAGCTGTACAAAACAGGCCGTTATGCTGCTTGATGCTTCAGAGTGTTATTTTTTTTTAAATCATATTATTTTAATGTATTGTGTTAATTATAAACGCAATGGTCTGTAACACAAATAGTTTTATGTTTATTTATTTAGTTATTTACCTGTAGCGCCCAATGAATCAGAAGTCTGGCACATTCACAGAAAATAGCTTACTTCAGCTTTGCAGAATAAGGTTGTTATATGGTGGAAAAACTGTAAAAACAAACTAACCGGACATTTCACGTAATTTTTCACTAAAATACTGCTAAGTTTACAATGTCTGGAAGGGCAAAATAATAATCATCTAATCATATAGAAGGAAATAATGTAAATTGACATTGACATCCTACTGAAAAAAAACAAAACAGATAAAACCAGCCTAAGCTGGTCAGGCTGGTCTTAGCTGGTTTAAGATGGAAGTACTGGTTTTAGCTGGTCTCCGCAGCCTAACCAGCTAAGACCAGCCTGACCAGCTAAAGAATGGGGGTCAAACCCCTCTAAACCAGCCTGGCTGACAGCTCTAACCAGCTTAGGCTGGTGTTTTTTTTCAGCAGGGACACTTAACATTTGATGTTTTTTCATTCAAATTACTGTTTCTTCTTAGTTTTTCTCATCAGTTAGATACATTAGGGTTTATATTACATCTTTTGTTGTTAATTCAATGTGTATGTATTGTATTATTTTAGTGTAGTGTTACCATGATGGTGTTTTTAATTTGTGGGTATGACCATATTACAGTGTTTATATAATATATATATATATATATATATATAGATATATATTATATCTACCTCAGAAAATGATCTTTTTCATATCCCCCTGTGTTTTGTCAGTTAACGTAATGTCACTTAATGAATTACATATAAGTTTGTTTTTTGTTTCTTTTACTGTAAATGTAAGTTCAATATGTAAAAAAAAATACCACATTTCTTATGGTACAGTTATAGCCACCATTTAGTTCTAGCAACCAAGCAGACTGGCATTTTTTTATGTAAATTTCACAGATTCTATTTGATTTTTACAGTGTACTCACAAGAAAAGGACTCCAGCAGACACAGGAGACCACTGTTATGGCAGCCAGCTGCGTCATCATCTCCACATCCAGGGAGTGCAGAGACGAAGCTGAGAAGGATCCATGTCTCCGAGCAGCGCTTGACTTAACACTGCGGTCCTTAAACCTTGCCTGGAACAACTTCAGTCCACTTATAGTATTAGACACAACTGAGACGGTTAGTGTTACAAGCCCCAGTGTGGAAAAAGCCAGAGAGAGGCTGGCATCAGTGATGGAGATCAGACTGTTAACAGGTAAGAAACACCAGGTGCCAGGGAACTGTGGTTTGTAATTGCCCACGTTTAGCAGAGGGAGTCCTGCCAAAAGGAGGGCCATGAAGGTGATCAGCAGCATGGTGAGGCGGACGCGTGTCATGGTGACGACTGCCGGGTGCAGGAGAGGTTGTGTTATGCCTATGCAGCGCTCCACTGCCATCGCACTCCCTAGCAGCAGAGGGCAAAGGCCGAAAAACACCATGCAACTGCCAAATAATTTGCAGTAAACGTGTGGAGGCTCCATTATTGCTGCCCCCCCGTGATGCTTCACCCTCCCAAGATGGAGGTGAAGTGCCAAAGCCCCTGTGATCACATGACCGGCCAGGTCGCTTAGAAGCAGGGCTGAAGCCAGCAGTAGAAACGGAGCTTTGGCTCGTCGGCGGAAGCGGGCGTAGGAATGGGCTAGGATTGCTAGTGCGGTTAGATTAGAGAGTGCGCCAAGGGTCATGGTGAAGTAGGACATCCCAAATGCTGGAGGGTTAACCAGAGCTGGAGATGTGGAGTTTAAAGTTTGGTTGTCAGGACAGACAGTTGTGAGGTTATAGTCTCTAGAGTTCTGGCATTTAACAGGAAAGGAAGAAGTAAAAAGATTATCCATGGTGTGACAGTCAGGAAATCCTTATAGGTGAGTGTGGTCACAGGAAGCTGTGATGAACGTTTCTCTTCAGGGATGCTCCTGCTAGGAGCTTTATTGCAACTGTGGTCAGCAAGAAGGGATTCATCTACTATTGCTGCAAGTAGAATAATTAAAAGAGAGCAATTCAGACTCTGTATTCACAGCTGAAGTCTACATTAAAATTCAGGACTGTTGTAAAATTCATACTTGAGGAAAACACTGGCACCTTTTACATAGCAAAATGTATGCTGGCTCACTGAATGTGTCCCAATATGTGTCCAATTTTTACTAACAGGAAGACACAACAGAATAAGCTTGGCATAAGAACTGAATAATTTCAATACAAATGTGACATTAAAAATGTTAAAAAGTCGTTTGAAAAAAAATTAGATTTTTTAATTTGGAAATCAGTTATATTCACCTCATTGAAAGATGGATTTACCTACACCAGTGTTATTTTAGTATATACTGGATTATATTTTTTATTAATATGTTAATTTAGATTTTATTTTTATATTTACTGTTTTTTATATTCATCATTTTAGTTTTTATTACATTTTAGTTTTTAGTTTTAGTTCATTTACTTTTTTATTTTTTTTCTATAAAATAAGTCTAGTTTTTATATTTTATTTGTGTTAATGTTTATTTTATTTCAAGTAATGAAAATGTTTTATGGTTTTAGTTAATGATAACTTTATACATTAAAAATATTTTGGCTGTACTGTAACAGATGAACAATGCTACATTTAATTAAACATAAAAAGTACAATGAAGTGTTGTTTATTTTTATTGATTCAAGGCCATTTGCCAGGAGGAAAGTAGCCCGGTCCCCTTCTGCTATGCCAAAAATCCTTTCATTATCCTTTCCCTCCAACACTTTTCTCACCCTCGGCTGTCTTAATTCACGCTGTTGTCATGTTCTCTCCCCTGAATCGGTTTGTTTGCTAACATTAGATTTGTTCTGCGAGGCACAAGTTTCTGTTGTGTGTTCACAGTGGTTCTCACCTTATTGCTAGTGTTGAACTAACATTAACAAAATACAAAGTGAAATTACTTTTATCTTAAGGGACAATTGCTAGCATAAAATAGTCTTCCGTGATATAATATAGTTTAAAATGACCAAATCAGCCTGACTACTTTTTGATTTATAACCAGCTTTATAACAGAGGCTTTTACCAAAAGCAGTTTACAAATGGAAATAGTACAAGCATAAGCATTTAAAAACAGTAGAATAATTCAAAGAGAGCAATTCAGACTCTATATCCACCGCTGAGGTCTACATTAAAATTCAGGACTGGAATCATATTTGAGGAAAGGCACCTCTACATAGCAAAATGTATGCTGGCTCACTGAATGAAATGATTTTATCTCAAGGGGCAATTGCTATAGCTGTTCTGACCCATAAAACTGACTTCCGTGATATAATATAGTTTAAAATGACCAAATCAGCCTGACTACTTTTTCATTTATATACAGCTTTCAGAGACTTTTAAAAACATAAAGCATTAGATGATGATACCGGACATTGTTTTTAAACGTTAACATTTTGAAATAATTTAAGGGTAACACTTTACTAAGGTCCCATTAGTTAATGCATTAACTAAAATCAACCAACAAAGAGCAATACATTAATCTTTGTTAACATTAGTGAATAAAAATACATCTTTGTTCATTGTTAGTTAATGTTAGCTCAGGTCCATTAAATAATATTAACAGATCCAATTTTGGATTTTAATAATATATTAGTGAATGCTGAAATTTACTAAGATGAATAAGATCTAAGATCTACATTAGAAGTATTTTGCATTGAAAGTTGAAATGGAGCCTAAGTGTAAACTGCAAACAATTTGTGCATTTTTCTTTGCATACACAATGTTACAGACACAAAAAGCCACAAAGTCTTGTTGAGCACAGATTTCCTCTATTCTGTTTTGACATAATTCCTCAGCATCAAACCCAATAAACATCATAAACCTTGACTTTCTAGTTACTATTTCTAATTACGCACTAGGAGTATGTATAATTTAGAACGAGCGGGCGTTCTCATTCTAGAGCATTTTTGGACAAAAAATATATTTCCTAGCAAAGAAATATTGTAAACTGTAAATGTTTATCTGCCAAAGGTTAAGTTTGTTAACTTTTAGGATTGCACTTAGCAGCTAACAGACATGAACAAAAAGCACCCATTGATTTCACTGGTCTTAAAAACATTGGAAATAAGTTACGGTCAGTTTGGTTCCTTGTTATCCGAATTTTCAGTCGGAATCCACTCATTGGGATTTCTACATGCAGATTTCCCAGCTGGTTCACAGTTTTCATGTATTTGCCGCTTGGTTTGTAAGAGACATCTGTGCGCGCTGCGCTTACACTATTAAAAAAATTTTAATTGGACCTTTATTGCCTACAGTATTTTGCTGAAATTTTGCTACTGTACCTACAACTTTATTGTGACAAAATGACTGTGTATTCCCTTTACTCTTTATACCACTCAAAATGCCGGCCACATTTTGCCCAACAGCTACTGACAGTCATAGGTGCTCCATCAGAAACTCCGAAATGATGTTTTCTTCTTTCAGATGGACAAATATGAGATAATATCCCATGGAGGTGTACTCTAAGGGTTTTTCGCACTCAGAAAATGGACTTGGGAGAATTGAGAGGGCAGGATCTGTCTGTCTCTCACTCTTTCTTTTTTAACACTATAATGACATGCTGCTTCACAATGCACTGAAATGAAACTGCTGTGAGGCTGTAATAGAGTAATCGGTTCGCTCGTTCTAACTTGGCAAATTTTTGTTACTGTCCCTGCACCTTGTTCTTCCTCTGTGCAATCATACATTTAATTTTTAAATCATTTTCTCTTTTTAAATCTTCATTCTGCTTTTCTTGGGCAACATTGAGTCAATCGCAGTGATTTCAGTGAGGGATGATTGATATCAGATGACCAACAAAGAGCAGCAATTTTCTTTTTGAGAAAGTGTGAGGACTGTGCTAAAGAGCCACAGCAGGAAGCCAGTATAATCATATCAGGTCACTGAGAGCCCGTCCGACTGAGAGGAATTTCAAGAGCATTTAGCTCATTAGAAATGTCTATGGTGTAGTTTTTGGAAATGGTATGTTGCCATTGCATTTTATCGTTTTAAAGCCATTGCATTTTCAGTTGACCTCAACATGTTTTGGGATTGCTTTCTCAATTTCATCCAGATTTGTTTTGGCTACTTTCAACACTATTTTACCTAAAAGTTTTCTTATATTTTTATTTGTAAATTATAATGAATAAAATCCTTTTGCTTTGATTTACAGTATAATAAGATATCTGGATGGTCATTGTGTTCAATACCATCAGATTGTTCTATTCTCAATTATAAGATGATAAAAAATCTACTTTAGGTTTAATTAAATAATTTAACTCGTGAAATCAGTGTGATTTGTGTTGATGGTAATTAGTCATAGTTGTAGGAAAGTCATTAAATCACATCATACATGGGAAAAAATGGTATTCGGCTTTAGATATTTGTATTCAAAAAGCTTGAAAAGTGCTGTGTCATATGAAATGAAGTGATGTCTGCTTGACTCACCCAGTGTCCCCCAGTGTCGGTTTCTCCTGTATGTATCATCAGCGGCAGCACTTCTCCCATATGATCCAGGCAGCTCTACCCCTTATCACTCTACAGCCACTGAGCAAAACAGCCCTCTCTCTCTCTCTCTCTCTCTCTCCCACACTCTCATCCCTCATTTTCTGTCTCTCCTTTCTCCATCTTCTTCTTCATCCTTGAAAAGCATCCAACATTTTTTTTAAAGGAACACATTCCTCAAGCTTTTCATTGCTGAGTTTACATATATAACTTTGAGTCACAGTTTAACTATCAGGTATTGAATGTGTCAGTTCCATTATATATTTTTTAAGAAATTAAACACCCGCCATCAGTCACTGAGCTGCAATCCAATTTTATTCCTGAGAGAACGAGATGTTAAAAGTCTTCGCCAACAGCGTGGAGCACCTGTGGATTTGAATTGCCAATGACAGTGATTTTCCTCAGCTCAATTTTAATATGATTTGACTATGTCTGTATTCCCTTTTGAGATAAATGGTACATTGCTTGTTTTCTCAAAAAAATGCATATATTGTTATACTTAATAACAACTTCAATTAAGTTTAAAACTTATTACCCACAAGATATTAAAAGTGACCGAAATAGAATTGGCTGCCTCTTTTCAAATGCCTGAGGTTCCCAACTGGGAAAAAATGTGCAGCGTGTCTGAACTGATTGGGTCTCATCAGCAGGGAAAAACAATAATAAGAAAATAAGATACAACAGTGCAAAAATATATGGCAAAGATCAAAGAATCAGAGATAAAGTGTGTAGCCCATACCACATACGTTGTATAATCAGATTTGTGTAAAAAGATTGATTTGTAAAAAAATAATTGTAGACCTATTTCTATAATAAAACTATATCGCATTTAAATTGAAAGTAAATTTATATTTTGAAGTAATGTATTTTTAAAGTATACATTACTTTTAATGTTTTTCTTCAGCAAATAGAGCAATTAAATGTCTGGTACATTTATTTCACCTAATTACACTCTCAAGTGGAGCTACAAAATCCCCAGTATTATTCTGTTTTTTTAGTTCATGTGTCGGCGAGTCTCGAGTTCGGCTTCATTATTTTTGGTCGGACCAAAAAAGAAAATGTTACCTTTATCCTTGTCGCTTAGTGGTCACACTGCATGAAATTAAAATTCTTTAATACACTCTAAAATTCACGGTGCTTCACTGATGCCACAGGATAAACATTTTTGTCTAATGGTTCCCATAAAGAACCATTTAACGCTGAATACCCGTTCTGGATTTTCCAAAAGTTTTTTTTTGTGGCGAAAAGCTTCTTCAGATTATGAGGTAAGAAAGAGATGGTTCTTTTAAAGAACCTTTGAATGAATGGTTCTTTCTGGAACCAAAAAATGTTCTTCTATGGCATCGCTTGAAGAACCTTTTAAGCACCTTTATTTCTAAGAGTGTACCAATAATGGCCCCCTTGGTAAAATTTTAGATCAAAGAAGCCTGTGAAAATATTTTTATTAAAACACCACACAAACACACACACCACACCACACATAACACACACACACACACAACACACACCACACACACACACACATACACACCCACAACCCTAAATTTCCTTGAGTAAAATAGTAGGGGAAGGGAAATCCTCATTATGAAATATAGTTTTTTCTCTAATACACACGGCTCAAATAATGGCCTTCTTTTTCAATAACTTTTTTGGTTTGGAACACTGACAGAGAACAGATACCATTTTTTCTATACAGAAATCTCTCCATATCCTTCATTTTCCGAGGTCCGTGTTGATACAACTCTCCTCCTCAGTTTCTATAGGTTCATATCAGAGTACTGGGATGACATGGCAGAATTTCAGTTTGTGGCTCATTGGCTCATTTTTGGTGTTGATTTGGATGGCTTGGTCTTTTTTTTAGATCATATCCTATTGAAGACCCCAACAGGCCCATTATACGATTTCAGCAGAGTCAGTCCATTTGAAGTTTTTATCTGTTGATTTCTCCATGAGCCATATCTAATAAGATTTTCCTGACCCCGCAGAAAGTATGCCAACAACATTACAGATGCGCAGTATTTTTCATTGTACCCAATGAGTACTTTTTTTTTGTTTATCCCGGTGTCACCAAACCACCCACCTTGAGTGTTTCCTGCAAAAAGAGCTAATTTTTAAGTTCCGTAGAACCTAAAACCAGTCCTGTTTGAAGTTCCAGTAGTGGTGGCAACCATAGATATGTATGGGTAGAATCCCCATTCGACCGCTCCAAGCACGTAGACGTGTCCTCCATATTGTAACGGTCAACTTGACGTCATTCACCAAAATAATCAATGAATATTCGAAGATGCCAAAATCCAGCACAGCGGATGGTTGTAAAAACTGCCGGGATTTAAATCCCCGAAGAAACGGGCTAACCTTTCACAGGTAAGTGTGTTGGATTGTTGTGTTTTTTTTTTGTCTGTGAAACCCTGGCATTTTGACAACCATCGCTTTCATCAGGGGTTATGTGAATGACGACAAGCTGCCATTCGCGGACCATAGAAACAGTCGCTAAATGAGTCATCTACATATACTCTTTCTATGGTGGCACTGAATATCCTGGAATTTGTGTTTGATTAAAGTTTGAATGAGTTTTCTTCAAACCCTCCCACACACGTGGTGATGTAGTTGGGGTTTTTTTTTGGCCTCTCCAACGTGTTCTTCAGGTTGGCCTTGTGTTCCTCATAGTTATACTCCAGTTAAACAGGAAGTCCCTGGCCTGGATCATTTCATATCCTAGTCACCCTGGTTGTGCATAACAACTTCAGAGAGTTACTCATCATAAATTTCTGGGGTACAAATAATTGTGGCATATGTATTAGAGAATAGTTTTTACTAATTGATTTTTGTTGAAAAGGTCTATAATTTTTATATATTTTCTTTATTTGTAATTCAGTTTTCATTTACTTTTTTTAATGAAAGATCAAAAGGATAAACCATACAGATTTATTTTCAGAATCTTATTGATTTCTATGTACTATGTATGCCCTAATTCCTCACCATGCCTCTCTCTCTCTGCTCTCTCGTCACTCTCTCTCTTCTC
This sequence comes from Sinocyclocheilus anophthalmus, assembly GCA_018155175.1. NCBI lineage: Eukaryota > Metazoa > Chordata > Actinopteri > Cypriniformes > Cyprinidae > Sinocyclocheilus > Sinocyclocheilus anophthalmus. The sequence goes on from JADLZN010000050.1 coordinate 663,360, forward strand.
TCCTCTCCTCTCTCCTCTCGATATATATATACTAGCACAGCTCCTTTTTGTTATAAGATAGGCAATAATAATGAAACGTTGAAAAACTGGCAACACCTGATTGCAAGAATTTATGCAAGAATGCATTACAAACAGATTTCCAGGCATTAGTTTTTTTTATTCCACATCTGATGTGTGCAGTTTATTTTGCTTGCTTTAAAAAAGTGTCCTCTTGTTCAGTAAAGTTTTTTTTTAATGTTTGATTGCAGTCTTTTTTTCTGGTGCCATTGTTTTCCTTAGAGTTGCTTCTCAGTTCCATACAATTTTAAGCTTTTCTTGGTTCATTGCATGTTCAACCTCTGTATGCTAATTCAGATTAGCACAGCTGGTTTTAAATTAATCAAATGTATTTTAGTTCAGGACTCCATAGTCCAGGAGTTAGTAATCTGTACTTAATCTGTGTTTCAGAAAGCCATTTTTAAAGCCATGAATAACTATGCCTACTCCATGCAGACTTAATTTAAACTCTGTCTGGGAAACCACCCCATAATGTTAAGTTCATTGAACGTAATTGGGCTCCTTGAATTTAAATGACATTAAGTTGAATCTCGTATAGTACTCTTATTAAAAAATGTAAATTGTTTAAATTTAAAAAGAGTTAAAGTAACTTGATAACATATGTTGTTGTTACTTTTTCATCATATCATTTTTTACAGTAATTACATAAGAACATTGCATTACCCTTGGACCACTCAGTGTGGACCCACTTGGACCTCCTCTTGATTCCTCATGACCTTATGCATCTTATTTATTTTAAATCAGGTGTTAAGCAAGTGTGGTGGCTGCTATGTAATGTTTTGTCCTTGAGGCAATTATAAAGTTCATAGAAGACAGAGAGAACCAATTTAATTAAGATAAGCCTTCACCTGTTCACCTGTCTCTGTTTCTCAGTTTGTTCTCTTTGTAACAGCCATTAGAGGTCCACAAAATTCAGTTCAATTCACTGTTATTCATTTTCCACTGCTCTGTGTCTCTGTGTGAGTCATAATAATGTCACAATCTGCTTTATGATTCCGCTGCTGTACTGAAGTGATAATGGCCAATGACTACTGAAGCAGAACTTGATCTATCGTGTTTCTTTCTATATTCAGCAGAACAGAACATTTTCTTGAATGACTGTTTAAATTTATGATAAATTACATGGTTCTTCTGAGCCAGTGAATAGAAAGTCAAAGTGACCTGGACAGTAAGATGTCAGCCATCAACAGTGTGTTCGCAAACTTAACTTGCATTATTAAATGGAAGCTACATATTTGATTCATTATCCTAATCATTACAAAATTATACAAAATAAGTATACAATTATACAAAATGCATGAATGCAAATTTGCATTCGCATACTAAATATGGGCATAAATAAGCAAATGCTATTTTCGTCCCAGTGTGAATAGTAACATAAGCTACTGTTTAAATGTGTGTGTATTCAGTATTGTTTTCTTTGTACACTGTGGTATAAATAGTAATATATAAATCTTGATCAATTCATTTATCTCTATTTGAACTAGGATATTATTTGTTTTGTAGCCTGCAAAACAAAAGCCATATCATTCAGTTTGTCTTAACTCATATTTCAATCTTTGATTTCCTGTTTCACCAGCAGCATTAGTAGATTCAGCTGAACCATAGTAGGACTGCATGCACATTCACAAATGTAGCATATCAAAGCAGGTTCCAACGTTAATAAGCATGACATTTAAAGAAGCAGATATCTGAGACGTGAGGAGAATCCAAATAAACATTTTAATATAAAAAAACCTGCAACATCAAAGAAAGAAAGAAAAAAAAGCATTAAATAGTGGCAGGCAGACAAGGAAAAGTGCAGAAAATTAAGGATTCATGTGCAAAATGTAATGCTCAAAGTCACACACACACACACACACTAAATATTCAGGACAAATCATGAACCAGTTTATGCAGAATAATGTGTGAAATAATGATATGGAAAGCAAAAGCAATTATACTTTCATTCACAAGTTAATATTCTCACGTATTTTATATGGGAAAAACCTGAATCTTCTGCCTGCTTGATGACCGCAGCATTGGGGATGGTTATTCTTTGTTTTAAAAATATCAATTGTACATATATATATAAAAATAAAATGTTAAAATAAATGTGAATTAAAAAAACCCACAATTAAAATATTGAATATTGAAAAGTTTTGGGTAAGTACATTTTGAAAGAAATAATACTTTTATTCGGCAAGGACACATATAAGTGACAGTAAAGAAATTTAAAATGTAAAACAATCATAGCTTTTTAAATAAGGCATGTTATTGAAAATTTCTGTATCAAGGAGCCTGAAAACCAACATATGAAGCAGCAAACTGTTTTCAACACTCATACTGATAATACATGTATCTGTAGCAGCGAATCAGCATATAGAATGATTTCTTAAGGATATGTGACACTGAAGACTGGAATAATGCTGAAAATTTTAGATTTATTGAAGGAGAACAACTGACACACTCCACTAAGCTAGACTATTATTATCTAACATTGCGACAAGAGCCTTTGTCCAAGGGCTACTAGCTTGAAACGTTGGATAAGAATTAGTCTATGTTAAGTGAGGGGTGCAGTGTTTCCTTCAATTAGGTTCATTTTTTCCCTTCAACTTGCCACCTCTAAAGGTGTGCGTGCGCTTTGCTCACTTGCTCATTAAGAAACGTCGCGGGTTACTTATGTAACCATGGTGCCCTGAGGGGAACGAGACACTGCGTCCTCTGGGGGTCGCTATGGGGAACGCCTCGTCGTGACCCGTGTCGGAAGCCTACATTGAAAAAACACCAACAACACGTTGGACGGCGACAGCCATGATGTCACTACCGTCGCAACTAGTACAAAATAGGCGCCGGTAGCGCACATCATCACTTCTTCGTCTGAAGCTTGTGTCCGCAGCATGGCACAAAAGCTAGAGGACGCAGTGTCTCGTTCCCCTCAGGGAACCATGGGTTACATAAGTAACCCGAGACGTTTCCCTTTAGTGGAACTTCGAACCGCGTCCTCTAGGGGTCGCTATGGGGATCGGTATACCCACGCCACCATGCTGATGGGAGTGCATGCCAGAAACCATGGCGACCACTAAGTACCAACTCTACCATATTGATATGGTAGTTGCCCCTGGGACGTTAGACGGCTGTCAGTGACATTACTCCCTGCGGCCAGAAGCCTAGGCTGCCAAGGGACATTACTAGAGCCTCACAGTGTGCAGGTCCCACCGGGACAAGATTGGTAGTAGAACCCAGGCTACCAATAGTCTACCACGGGAATCAGTCTCTCGAGATTGACCTCTGGTGTAATGAGGGCGGCTGGCTCGGTGCCCAGAACTGCGGGATGGTAGGGGCCACCGTACCAGCTGTGCCAAAGAAGCCTCCTCGGAGGTGGTGCCAGGGCCTAGAATCATGAAGGATTCTTTCCAGGGAATACGACCAAGAGCCTATTATTGGATCAATTACTAGTCTTGGCTTGTCACTCAGGGCTACCTCACTTTGCAGAAGGACCTGTCTCAACAGGACTCTAGTGGAAACACCCTGTCAGAGCAGGTATTCGGGGATACCATGAGGAGTGGGTCCCAGGCGGAACCGGGGTTTTAGACCACTCAGAAAAAGAGAACGAAGCTGTGCGCGTAACTCTTACCATATAGGATTTTAGAGAAGTGGGCAAAGTAGAACGTGCGCACTTACCACTTTCGTGGAATTTTAGAAAAGTGGGCAAAGATACCGTGCCCACTTACCACCATGTGGATTTAGAAATGTCATATGTAGATGGAAACAACCGTTCTAGGGGGTTCTCGTGGCACTTCTGGAGGGCAGCCTATAGATGGAGCTCTGAGTAGTCATCAGTCTCACCTACGGCTATCACGCTGGCATGGCTAGCCGCGAACCTGTAGCTGAGGGAGCAGACATCCATTCAGCGGGAGCTCGGCCTACAGCACGTTCCATTGGTGGAACGGCTAGCAGTTATCAGCTGGGGGAGCAACACGCCCAGTTCTCACCGAGAAGGGGACTCGACCCGCAGCACGTTCCGGCTAGCGGAACCAGCTAGTAACAATCTCGGCGTGGGAACCCACGCCTGGTCCTCAGACGCCCAGGGGGCGCGACCTTTCTACTAATGCCCGGTTTTCCCCGGCTGGCAGTAGATCATTCTAGCTGGGGGAGCCCAACCCACCTCTCACCGAGAGGGGGGGCCCACCAGCAGCATGATTAAAAATCAGAGTGGTAGCATACTGCAGGCTAGCCACATCGCCAGCGCATCAGGGAGGCGGAGGACGGCCCAAACCTACTGATGCAGCTGGTACGAGGTCTTTCTGGAAGACAGCGAGCTCAAGCCTCTCATGAAAGAGGCACCTCCGTTTTTCCTCAGCTGAGGAATACTGTCCCCATTCCAGGTGACCCTTTCCTGAAAGGGAGCAGTGCTCAACATTACCACGAGGACAGCCCAGGGATGCGGGGATTCAACTCCTCGAGAGGATCAGACGACACCCTCGTAGTACCCCTTGATATCGAGGGGGGCTGTGCCTTCTGGAGTGCATCGATCGAGACACACTGGTTGAGATGAGCCCAGGAAATCGGGGCCTAACCCTCTCTGAAACAGGGAACGAAGTCCGAAACGCGTAACCCTCACCATAAAGGGTTTTTAGAGAGGTGGGCAAAGAAGAACGTGTGCGCACTTACCACTTATGTGGATTTTTAGAAAGTGGGCAAAGCATAACGTGAACACCTACCACTTATGTGGATTTTAGAAAAGTAGGCAAAGCATAACGTGCACACACCCAACACTTACGGGATTTTAGGAAAAGCGGCAGGATAACGTGCACACGTACCACTCACGTGGATTTTAGAAGGTGCGCAAAGAGCACTCTTAGGGTCCTATTGTCACCCGGACGTAATGGCCGGACGGGAACAACAGCTCCAGCACCCTCCTCAGAGGTGACGGGAGTGCTGTCTCCAAGGTGTGTCGACCAAGACACACTATTTAAGTGGAACCCAGGGTACCGGGGTGTTACTCCACTTTGAAACAAAGGGAACGAAGACAGCACGCGTAACCCTTACCTTCACAGGATTTTAGAGAAATGGGCAAAGAATCCCGTGCCCATTTACCACCTAAGTGGAATTTTAGAAAATGGGCAAAGCAACACGTGCCCATCTACCAGCTATGTGGATTTTAGAGAAATGCGCACAGCTTCACGTGCACATCCCCCACTCACGTGGCATTGGAGAAATGCGCAACTTCTCTTTTTTTTTTTTTTTTTTTTCTTAGCCGTGCTTACGTGCGCATATACCCATATTATATGGAATTTAAGTTCATGGAAGCCCGACCATATCGGCCAGAGGGAAGCGGCCGGCTCGCACATCTCAGTGGTGATGGGAGCCCTGCCTAAGACAGCCTTACACAGGAGGATCCTGGTGATGCCCCCTGTACCTCCCGTTCGTTGCCTCAGCAAGAAGGAGTACGCCGGTGGCCAGGGAGCCCCTCGGGGTGACCAGGCACTGTAGCCCCGTCCGGGTGCCTTGCAGCGTAGCACCGGGGGCCTGAAGTTCACGAAGGCTCCCGCAAAAAGCCCATGTTCGGCCGCATGATCCAGGAGGTATGAAGCCGAAGCCCGGCTTTTCTTACCATCTGGACATATGTCGACGAGTGACACGCCTAGTGCAAGTAGAGCACCTGGCCTCTGAGCCCAGCAACGGCACCTCATTGAGGGCGTCTAGCAAGGTACAAAACCGCACAGGTCCCGGGAAACACTGCAAAGAAAACGAGCAGAAGGGTAAAACACACACAGCCATCTCGGTCTGTCCTCGATATACAGATATCATGATATTTGGATCGTACTCACCCCCATGACCTCTGTGCTGGAGCTCTGCTCCGAGGATCTTTCTGACCGGATCATCCGCTGCAGGTAACTTTATAAATTTTTTTTTTTTTACACATGACCACTTCAGTCTCTCATTAGTAAACATGCTCTCATGATATATGGATCATAATCACCCACCACGAGCCTTGTTGCCGGAGCTCTGTCCAGGGATCTTTTGACCGGACCATCAGTCAGGCGGTTCCTATGATCTAGCCATAGAACCACCAACAACATCATGGCCCAGTAGGAGACTGTTTGAAAATTGTTTACAGCCAACCTCGGTCAGCTGGAGATGGTGGTAATAACAGGGGAATTGGAAAAAGGGGAGGACAAGGTAGATGTTGCACCCCCTGCGGGAGAGAATGAATACCTAAGTATTACTTTGACCCAGAGGAAAAGCGCTGGCGCCTTGCCCAGGTCTCACCCCTCGGGGTTCGCCTGCCTCCCCTTGACCCACGATAATTCCTACCCCCACCCACAGGTGGAGGAGGGGCGCGAGTCACAACACTAGCCCTCTGTGCCCGTCTCTGACCCTCAAACCGAGACGGGCCAGGACCCCTTGGTTTGTTCGGGCTCAGACCTGGGCCTTCGTGGTATGAAGGATTTGAACGCTGCTGAGCGCGACTTCGCCTCCCTGAATTTGTCGACCACCGTCTCAACGGAGGTGCCAAACAGTTCAGAGGGCGACACCGGGGCATCGAGAAGAAAGCCCCTTTATTTCTTCCCGATGTCCGCCAAATTCACCCACAACTGCCGCTCCGTCACCACCATGGCAGCCATCGCTCTGCCCATGGCCGAGGCTGCCTGCTTAGTAGCACGGGGAAGGGCCAAGTTCTGTGGTTGCGCCGCAGCTTGAGCGTTCGGCAGAGGAGGAAAGGCACATGCCCCTCATCCAGGTCTTCAGCAGGTCGCCTGATAGGCCTGAAGCCCGCCATCGTTGCAACGAGCCACAGCTGACCTGCTGCTGCCTACGTTTTTTTTTTTTGTTTTTTCGTTATGCTGAAACTGATGGATGCGTGAGGAAAACGGCCTCTCCCATTCCTTCTTGATCTCAGTATGGAGATCAGGCAGGAAAGGAAGGCTCACTTGAGCTGGAGGTGTATGGCCAGAGAGATAACGTTCGTCGAGGCAACCTCGCGACGTCACCTCCTTGGCTCGTTTCCACGGTAATTCGAGCCTTGCCGTGGCCCGATCCATCACCTCTAACAGCTCATCATACGCAGGGCAGGTGGATTGGGAAAGCTCAGCCTCAGCTTCTCACTTCCACTCCATGTCTGCTCTTGTCCAGCTGAGCACTGGCCCTGGATCAGATGATATCAAAGAGAGGATATCATCGTCCAGTAGCTGTTTCTCGCCCGACACCGATGCGCAGAAGGGGGGGGACCCCCCCTTCAGCCTCATCGGCTAGGTCCACCTGAGATCCCCACGAGCTCATTCTCCTCCGTGCCTCAGCAGCGGCGGGTCCCGAGCCGCGGGAAACCGATGGTTGTCCCTCTCCACTCGAGAAGAGAGACAAACGAGAACGGAGCTTTTTCATTGAAAAAAACTCGCCATGCACACAGATTGCCCCCTCGAGGACATCACATGCGTGCTCCTCGCCCAAACAAACAAAGCATAGATCGTGTGAATCATCGGGTGCCAGAAACCGCTGACACGGATGTACACACTCTAAACGCTCCGCTAGTGCTCGCCACAGTAGGAAAAGAAATACTCTTACTTTGCTTTTGGAATGCACGCTTCAAACAGAACGGTCAGTGAAGACGAAGAAAGTGGAGATGTGTGCTACCGGTGCCTATTTTGTACTAGTTGCGACGGTAGTGACGTCATGGCTGTCGCCGGCCAAACAAGTTGGTGTTTTTTCAATGTAGGCTTCAGACACGGGTCACGACGAGGCATTACCCATAGCGACCCCTAGAGGACACAGTTCGAAGTTCCACGAAAGGGAACTTCAACTTACAATCATAGGAATAAATTACATTTTAAAGTATAATAAAATAGAAAACAGTTATTTTAAATTATAATGATATCAATTTAAACTTTTGAATGGGGTCATCTTTTTTAAAATTCAACTATTAGTATTAATATATATATTATATATATATATATATCTTAATATTATATATTTAGGAACCTCGGAACTGCGTCATTGATCTGTGATTGAGTAATGATATAATGAGTGTAAAATTATGCAGTGATTGGCCATGTGTGATTTTTAAAGGAGGGAGGTGCCTGAATCATTTGCATACCTGATTGCAAGGTTCATGGACTGAAACGTTGTTGAAAAAGTTTTGGATATATGTGCAAGCACTGATAGTGTGCGGGACTGTGGGGGTGTTTTTTGTTTTTTTTTGGACTTGGATTGGTCTGTTTTCCTACACACATATCTATTACCTGCAGGTGTATGAGGATAATTGTTAATTGACTGTATATATATAAAAAAAAACTTACTGACCTCAAACTGAATCATGTTCTTGATTTTAAGGAGAAATTGCAGCAAAAAAATAAAATAAAAATCAATATACAAAAAACCCCCCAAAAAAAACAAAGAGAACTCGATTGTAAGATGTCCTTGAAAAATAAAGATTTCTTTAAAAGCATTTACAAGTTTCTTTATAAAATAATCCTAAGGGAAAGAAAAGTTCCCCTAAAAGAAGAATTCCCCAAATACAATTTATGAACATTTCCACAGAAAAGCACTCTTGCAAACAGATGAAAAATTGAATGGTTTGTTGAAATGGCTTCTTAAATGTGTGATTCACCAGTGTGATTATTGCTCCTGGAGGCCTGTGAAAGAGTGCAGGCAGTCAGATGATTTGTCTAGCTCATTTATATTCACAGTCACAACTAATTATTACAGGAAAACACAGCTCTGTTTGACTAAAATGCTCCAACGATCATCACCTCCCTTCTTTAGCATTCAGAAAGCAAACATGCAAATAAGAAATGCTGTTTCCCTTCTGAGCGTGCAGGTAGTTTGTGATCTTTGACATCCGTGTTATTATTGTAATGAGTACGCTTCAACTCATGACTTTATTGATGATGATGTCAAAGCAAGTAAACACATTTAATGGTCTCAAAATGTTAAAGGAATAGTTGCCAAAAAAGAAAATTTATTGAAAATGTATTCACCCTCAGGTCACCCAAGATGTAATTGAGTTTGTTTCTTAAATGGGAACAGATCTGGAGAAATGTAGCATTACATCCCTTGCTCAGCAATGGATCCTCTGCAGTGAATGGGTGCCGTCAGAATGAGAGTTCAAACAACTGATAAAAAACATCACAATAACCCACAAGTAACCCACACCACTCCAGTCCATCAGTTAACGTCTTGTAAAGTGAAAAGCTGCATGATTGTAATAAACAAATCCATCGTTAAGGCATTTTAACTTTACAGTGTCAATTCAGGCCAAAACACCAGCTGGCATATAACAATAACACTTCTGCCAGTGAAAGTCCATCTTCTGTTTTCGTCTCACATCAAAATCCACTGATGTATTAGTTTAGAACAATTTTGGACTGTTTTTGGTTGTGAACGGAGCTTCATCTGTGCATATTTCTCCCCTGATTCAGACGAGACTATTTGTTTCCATGGGAGAAAGCAGTATTATGTATATAGTGGACTCATATTTTAGATGGAAGCAATGGTTAAAACCTTTAAGGTGGGGTAAGCGATTTCTGGTAGACAATGTTGACATTTGAAATCACCAAAATAAACACGCCCCTACCCCAAAAGGGTCTCGCCCCTATTTTGATAGCTCTGCCCCACACATACATACGCAACCCAGGCAACGATTAGTTCTGTGAAACAAAGCAAAACCAATGTTACACCATGTCTACAATCTAAAAATAAAGGTGCTTCACGATGACATAGAAGAACCTTTTTGTATAAATGGTTCCATAAAGAACCTTTAACATATAAAGAACCTTTCTGTTTCAAAAAAGGTTCTTTGTGGCGAAAGAAGGTTCTTCAGATTACAAAAAGGTAAGAAAGAGACGGTTCTTTAAAGAACCTTTGACTGAATGCTTCTTTGTGGAACCAAAAATGGTTCTTCTATGGCATCGCTGTGAAGAACCTTCTGAAGCACCTTTATTTTTAAGAGTGCAACTGAGTGAAGCGGCGCCGAAACTACAGAGAAACTAATTATAATCAGTGATGCTGTCTACACCGGATGCGGCGCGACATGACAAATCCCCGACAGAAAACTGCTGCTGCGTTCTATTTATGACGTATTGACACAAATTTAAATTGATTTATAACGGTCACTTTGTCGCGTCCAGTGTAGACAGACTTTAGCTGTTGCGGCGCAGACACGGTGTTACTCACCTATGGAGAAGAAACAAAGCAACCTCGGCGTCCGATCGCAGGCCTTCCCGCTCCTTGAGTTCTCTCCAGCGCTGAAAAGCTGATCCGATATTTACACAGGTCCTAGGTCTTGCCTTATCGTAAGCCTTCTTTTGTTCCGCAGACGTTTTCCTCTTTTGTTTTTATCCCCTATCTCTATCTTTCTGTCATCGCTCGGCTTGCTAATGTCCGTCCTGTGCACTGAACGCTCTCTCCTCTGCATCCTGAGTAGACACGCCCCTTACTGCTGATTGGCTACAAGTTTGTTTTGGTACTCGGCCTGACTCCTACCCCACATTTAATGATGGATTTGATTATTACAAGGCAACCATTCACTGCAGATGATCGATTGGTGAGCAAATGATAATGATACATTTCTCCAAATCTGTTCCCATGAAGAAACAAATTCATCTAAAACTTGGATTGGCCATTTTCAACAAATGTTCAGTTTTGGGTGAACTATTACTTTAATGTGCTCACATTCGCAAAACAAGAGCTAACCAGTTCCTCTTTGAGACTAAGTTTACCTGCGATTTGCTTGTTTGGTTTGAGCTGAACTCTGTATATTTCCTCTTCTGTGGTGCACAGATACAGGACAGGAATTTGGCATACTCCTCTCTCACCTGTCAGGAAGTTACAAAGACATTTATCACAGACAATAGCAAGTGCATTTTTATGATCATCAATTTATGATCATAACAAATGTGTTTGTGAGAGTTTAGTGGCTTTTAGTCTATGTTTATGATCTTTGACGTCAACTGAATGCTAATATTCTCTGTTAGATCTTAGAACGAACGGCACAGAGACTGTCTTTATATATAAAAGACACATACGATAATCCAAAAATTATGCTAAGAGGACTTATAACAAAACATAATTCCATTGCATAATTCCATATAATGTCTGTAACCTGATGTTTGACTATTATGCTTTTATCCAAGGTTATTAATGGCATTATGAATAACGAGGCTATTGAATAGTTTATAGGTTTATATGTGCGTATAGTATGTCTCAAATGTTGATATAATTTCTTGAAAAAATTGATCATATTCTCATTATAGAAATCATGTCTAAATTATACTCTGCAAGAGCAGGAAAATAAATATAAAATACAATTATTAATTCCCTTTGAGCTAAAAATGCTTAAAAGGTGACAAACCTTATCCAGATACGCATTTAAAATGTACAGTCATTCTCTTCCCGGAAAACAGACCAAAAACATGTGACTCATTCTGCACTAAACAGATTTTTGTCCAATCAGATGCACTCTAGAATGAAAATGTGCCACCCCTTATATTAACTGAAACTGACTAGCAAGTGGCAAATAAAATTCTATTGACTACTTTTTATAGGGAAAAAACATGTCATGGGGTCTTTACAATCAACATAACCTCAAAACTACTAATTCAATAATAATAATTATATTCAGTTTCAATCATTTGATTCAATAATTGCATATTTAAACCCAGCCACCTCTCACTAAACAGTTTGCTATTATAAATGAACTGTAATTCTTTCTAGTGTTCTTTTTTAATGTTCTATTCATCATTCCCTGTCCTGTGTCAACATTTATTGTTTTATTATTACTCGTCCCAGGCTTAATATTTTGACAAAGCCATGAGTGATCTGTCATTCCATATTTTTACTAATCTCTGCATCTTTGTAATGAGAGGAACAGGACTCACTTGTTTTGAGAGCCAGCAGTGCATGAAGAACATCAGCACCCCCTGCAGGCTGCTCAGTATAGTGAAGATGTATGACATTGCCAGAGTGCCTTTATCAAACTGAAAACAGCCAAACACCCACATGATGCCAAGGATACACAGCTGAGCAATCGCAGTGACCATAAATGCCCTGTAAGTGGAGACAGAGATCGGAAAGCTAAAAAGGGCTGCATTAGAGCATACGAGACATCATTTAAAAACGATAAATTAATAAAATCACAATTATTCCAAACTATGATCGGTAGTATATAAATATAGGCTGTAATAACATTTCTCACTTGATTTTGCGTAGACTGTTTAAGTCTGGGTTAAGGGAGGAACATTTTTCTGCCAGCTTCCATATTGTTATGAGGAAGAAGAATACATTAACCTGAAACAAACAGGCACAACTTACAGTTTAAACAATTTCTTTCATTCTTTCAATTTCTTTTAAGAGCATTTTGATTGTTGGTAATGTGGCACTTTCCAGTAATAGCATAAACTTTGGTGTTTTAAAGGGTTAGTTCACCCAAAAAATGATAATTAGCCCATAAATTACTCACCCTCAAATCATCCTAGGTGTATATGACCTTCTTCTTTCAGACTACCAGTCGTTTATTAAAATTGTCTTTGATGTTCTCAAAAACTGTTTATGCCACTTCAGGCGGGTGTTTGCACATCATCAGGACAAAACATAAAAAAAAAAGCGCCCATCCATCAAAAACAGTTGCCTCACACGGCTCCGGGGGGTAACAAGGCCTTCTGTAGCGAATCGGGATGCGTTGAAAATTGTATGCATGCGCCGGTGTGTCTCATGAAAACCAACGTTTGTTTACAGGAGCAAAGGAAGCAAAGTTTCCTTACTTTAGCAAAGGAAAACTAGTCTCCTCTTGGCTTATATCGAAATCCTCCGACATTCTTCTTTACAAATCCTCATTTTGTACTTCTAATTAGTGACCGTTGTTTTGTTTTGATCTCTCCCCTGCGATTCCTCGTTTGTCACTTCTGAGTGGCGCATGCGCAACGCTGACCTCCATACGTCATCCGCCCGGAGCTGCTTCCAGTGTACAACAGTGAGCGCATACAACATTAAAGTGATTATTACATTTTGAATATAGATATTTTTTGTCAGGACAATTTTTTAATATAACTCTGATTGGATTTTTCTGAAAGAAGAAAGTCATATACACCTAGGATGACTTGAGGGTGAGTAATTTATGAGCTAATTAAAATTTTTGGGTGAACTATCCCTTTAAGTACAAATTATACTATTACACTATTTTAAACATAAAATTAGGTAGAAATACCTCTTTTTTTGTAACAATTACATGTTAACAAACACTTTGTTACAGCGTGTCTTAAATTTTGCACACTACTTCATTTAAATATTTTAGAATTTCCTAAAAATTGTGACATTGTTTTATGGTACAAAAAATATTGTGACCCAACAACAAAAAACTTGGACCTTTTTATTTCATTGTATTGTAGAAAGCCATGTAGCCCTTTTAATATTTAGATTATTTTAATATATATTATATATATATATATATATTATATATATATAAAATAAAATTATAATATATCATATATTAATATATAGATAATATTTTTTTTTTTTGGCCTTAAACTGTCATTGCGCCTTGACTTTTCAGATCCTTCTTCATAATATCTATTTGGGAAAGGTCCTGTTAAGAGGTACTTACATAATTATGAACACAAACTCGCCCATAATAGCTCCAGATGAAGCCATCTTAATGTTGAGCAGCCAACAGCTACAAAGAAAGACAAACATCTTAATACCCATCACATCAACAAACACCTTAAATATCTGATTAGGCGTTTGCAAAGATATCATATGTCTGAAACCACTAGTTATCAGTACCATATCCCTTTGCATGCACTGTGGCTGAAATGCAACAATAACAGGCAGAACTCATAAAACCAGCGGCCAACATGTAGACGGGTCTCACATCGTTGTGTTGAAGAACAGCACCACCATGTGGAAGATCTTCACGCCTTCCAGAGACACATCCAGTCAGAAGGCGCCAGGAAGAAGTTGCAAATGCTGCAACGACTCTGCAACAGCCCACCTTAAGGACCGGAGTTAACACTAGGATGTTTATATAGCCACTTCAACCAGACAACATCCAAACTATTAACTTGATGTGAACCCGGTTTACCTATTCTCCTGTGCGGGGTGACTGCCCACGTTAAACACAAAGTGGCGATGAAGGGCTGATGCAGAGTGTGGAGTGTCCTGGTGTTGCGTGTGGCTCCTGGCATAGGATTGCAACTAAGTACAATGTGACAATGCAGGATGAGAGGCAGACCAGTAGACAGTGCAGTCCCACCAATGTACCAGACGCAGCTCGTATACACTCAGTTAAGAGAGTAAATGAAAGATTCTCCTCAAACAGATTTTACTTACAGTTAGAGTGTGACACAATAAGTCTCTGCTTCTTTCTGTTGCAGCCGGTTAATTTAATCTCCTGTGTGGCACATCTTAGTACTGTCCATTGCTGTGTCCGACAGTTTAGGTAGTCTAAGTCAGCGGAGATTTGCAGGCAACGTTCGAGCATTAAGGTACCGACTAACCTAATTTCAAACAGACTTTGAGCATCATAAATGATCTACAACAAATAGAGATAGATTTGGTGATACCTAAGCATCCATGTGCATCCTCAATAAATTAGAATGTTCGTCGGAAAAGATTTCACATTATACAATTTTCAGTAATTCAACAATTGTGAAACTTGTGTATTAAATAATTCAATGCACACAGACTGAAGTAGTTCAAGTCTTTGGTTCTTTTAATTGTGGTGATTTTGGCTCACATTTAACAAACCCACCAATTCACTATCTCAAACAAATTAGAATACTTCATAAGACCAATAAAAAAAACATTTTTAGTGAATGTTGGCCTTCTGGAAAGTATGTTCATTTACGGTACATGTACTCAATACTTGGTAGGGGCTCCTTTTGCTTAATTACTGCCTCAATTCGGCGTGAGCAGAGAGGGGGGGGGGGGGGGGGGGGGGGGGGGTTGATCATTTTGTGGCACTGCTGAGGTGGTATTGAAGCCCAGGTTTCTTTGACGTGGCCTTCAGCTCATCTGCATTTTTTGGTCTCTTGTTTCTCAATTTTCCTCTTGACAATACCCCATATAGAATCTTCAAATTCAGGTCTGGTGAGTTTGCTGGCCAGTCAAACACAACAACACCATGGCAATTTAACCAACTTTTGGTGCTTTTGGAAGTGTGGGCAGCAGCCAAATCCTGCTGGAAAATGAAATCATTATCTTCAAAAAGCTGGTCGGCAGAAGGAACCATGAAGTGCTCCAAAGTTTCTTGGTAAACAGGTGCAGTGACGTTTGGTTTTCAAAAAACACAATGGCTCAACACCAGCAGATGACATTGCACCCTAAATCATCACAGACTGTGGAAACTTAACGCTGGACTTCAAGCAACTTGGGCTATGAGGCTTCTCCACCCTTCCTCCAGACTCTAGGACCACTTGCTGTTTCGCAAAGAAATACAACTTGCTCGCATCTGAAGAGAATTTGGGACCACTGGCAACACCAAGTTCTATCTTCTCCTTAGCCCAGTAGACGCCTCTGACTTCTGTGGTTCAGGAGTGGCTTAACAAGAGGAATACGACAAATGTAGCCAAATTCCTTGACATGTCTGTGTGTTGTGGCTCTTGATGCCTTGACCCCAGCCTCAGTCTATTCCTTGTGAAGTTCACTCAAATTTTTGAATTGATTTTGCTTGACAATCCTCCTAAGGCTGCGGTTCTCTCAGTCGGTTGTGCATCTTTTTCTTCCACACTTTTTCCTGCAATCAATCAACTTTCTGTTAACTGCTTTGATACAGCACTCTTTGAACAGCCAGCTTCTTTGGCAATGAATGTTTGTGGCTTACCCTCCTTGTGAAGGGTGTCAATGATTGTCTTCTGGACAACTGTCAGATCAGCAGTCTTCCCCATGATTGTGTATCCTAGTAAACCAAACTGAGAGACCATTTTGAAGGCTCAGGAAACCTTTGCAGGTGTTTTGAGTTGATTAGCTGATTGGCATGTCACCATATTCTAATTTGTTGAGATAGTGAATTGGTGGGTTTTTGAAAAATGTGAGCCAAAATCATCACAATTAAAAAAAAAACAAAGACTTAAACTACTTCAGTCTCTGTGTGCATTGAATTTATTTAATACACGAGTTTCACAATTTGAGTTGAATTACTGAAATAAATGAACTTTTCCACGACATTCTAATTTATTGAGATGCACCTGTATTTATTTACTACAATACTAATTTTAAAAGTTGTTAAAAAATATACATTTACACAAAAGCTGACCACCACCAAAAGCTGCAACTTTCAGACACCGTTTTTTTTTGTTAGCTCAACTGTCAAGGAATGGAACACACAGGATAGTGGGAAAAGGTTATAGCCATACTATAAGACATTTTCACACTTAACTAACATTATTTAAATAATTTCAGTGCCTAAAAAATATTTTTGTCTTATTAGTTTTACTTTTATGATGTTCTCAAGTTTTGGTGACAAAAGTTAAGAATACAAACCCCAATGTCATAGAGAGCCATCAGCACAGCAAAACTGCTGAGGTGAGAACAGAAGCAGACGGTCTGATCAGCACTGGAGCTCACTGTAGTGCAGCCCCGTGTTGACCACGCGCCCCCTTCCAGTTTATGATCCCAAAACACACAGATATGCTTCTCATTCTTTTTCTGGAGGGAAATGTATATGTAGAAATATAAATTAAGAATCCATCACATTGGTGTAACACATTGTATGAGGTACATTGAGAGTAAATTGTTCCATACCTCCAAGTGAGAAAACGTGAGATGTACTGGTTTCTTTAGATTGGTTGTCTCATTGTTACTAACAGTGGCAGTTACAACTTTTGAATTGATTTTGAAAGTTTGGTTTTGCCATGTCTCTAAATGGTTAAAATAGCTGTTGAGTGATTTCTCCAGACTTTTGTAGCTGAGGAAAGCTGCGGTCGTAAAGCCTGGTTGATGCACAAAGACTTTTTATTGTATTTTATTGTATTTTTAAAATTTGAATAAATGAAATTAGGAATATATACCAAGGTGATTATTTCCTGTTGCTGTGTCCCAGTGGGAGGTAAATTGTGTATCGCTGGTGGACATTATCAAATCAGGTGGAGAACTGTCCCTCTTTCGCAACATCACCACTTCTGAAAGGCAAAAACCACATTGCGAATGTAAGAATAAATTTATGTATGATACTGACGTGTCATATTTTTTTGTGTAGACCTATTTCTTACCAGTTTCAGTGCTTAATCTCCTGGTCTCGCTTTTTGACAGCTGAGATCCGATCAGTTTTAGCATGATTTCCACAATACTAAACATTGCTGAGACTTTAGCATTATCACCATGTAAGCCAGCATGAAGCAGATCATCTAGAGCACTCAGAAATGCCTATATGCGGGTGGGTAAAATGAGAGAGATTTGTGGATCAAGATGATGTTTAAGTGTAAGCACTCATTTGAGCTCAGCAGTTAATTAAACTTAAGAGCATTTATGCTAAACTAAAAAATACCTTAAAATCATTTCTGTTAAAACTTGTATGTCATGTATTTAAATATATTTGTAATACACATTTGTAATGATGCAGTTCAGTGCATTTTAAATTTATTAACTGTAATACTGAATGACACCACAGTTCAATTTCTAATCAAGTACACGTGCTTTAGTCAACTCATCAAAAATAAGTGTACTTCTTTAAAGCATGGCATAAGATTATTAAAACAATGATTTAAAATGTACTTTAAAATTTTGTATTGGACATTACAAAGTGCACTTTTTTGTCTATAATGCAAATATAATTGTATAAAAGTTATAAACATATTTTAAAACATGCTTTACATTTAAGTGCTCTTTTTTACAAGGGTATCCATAGCCAAACTATTGTATTATTGCAATAAAACTGATTTGCAAATTAGACTGATTTATCACCTCCAAAAGTTTTTCTCCATCCACTTGTGTAAAACGCTCCTTGCTGACAGACTCACTCTGAGTCAGTACCAAACAGCTGTTGTTCATCAAAGAGACGAGTTTTGTGAGTTCTGGAGATGCCTACACACAAAAAAAGAAAGATCAGCTGTCTGGATCATTATGCATTGCTGTCATATTTTGTATCAGTAGTCTAGTAAAAGTTATGCAATACCTGGGATGCTTTGCTCTCATTTAATAATCTGTCGCACTTAAGCTCTGAAAAACAAAACAAATGTAACTAAGCAATATCACACGAGAAATGGTATATGGCTGTGATTAAGTGATCACATCTGATATTCAGACCAACAGCACAGATCGAGTTTGTTTGCAAAACGAATCATTAAACAAGAATCAATAATATTACACTCAAAAAATTGGTAACCTAACATGGTAACAAGTCAACAATATTAGGCTATTGTTTGGTGCAAACCCAGGCAACCGTTGTGTGCTCTGAATTATGGGAAAGCATGAGATATAAGAGGTATTTAACCAAAATGAACTTTCAAGAGAGAACTCTGACCTGTGCATTTCATTCGTTTGTGACCATAGTTAGTGAATCCTGAACTGCACACACATTCAAGGCCGTCTTTGTTGTTTTTGCAGACTCCTCCTCCACATATAGATTTATCAATCTCACATACACCTTCAACAACATCAGAACAACATTTTAAAGAAAGATCTTACATTTCTCAAAAATAAACTTCAGTGTGTCAAAATGTGAACATGAACCGTTTTAAAGGACCTACTCTCGCATGATTTATATATATCAGTGAAGTTAGTTTCTCCTGACTTTAGTCTGAATCCTGCAGCACAGATACAGTAGAAACTGCCAGCAGTGTTATGACATGTTGCATGTTTTCCACAAAAACTGGAATCGTCACATTCATTTCTGTCTGTAATTTAGGGACAGATAATAAACAAAAACATGCCAACTGAAAACTCTACCATTAGGTTGCAAGGAAATAGATGGCCCAAAAATATCAAGGCTAAAATAGTTTCTTACCAATACAATGAACTCCTTGTCCTGAATTAAATATCTCTTTTCCATTGCTGGAAATGTAGCCAGTTTGACATGTGCAATTATAACCTCCTTCAGAATTTATACATTTTGCATTAGGACCACAATCAGTGCTGCCATTCACACATTCGTTGATGTCTGAAATGAGAGGAACAGAAATTCAGATGTTTTCACTGCTGCACAAAGTTCATATGAGATTCATCAAATCAAGCTCTCTTTACCTGTGCAGTCAATTGCACCCGCTTGTGTGAAATTATTAGTTGGAGTGAATCCTTCATGACAGCGGCAGTAGTAGCTTCCATTAGTATTGAAACATATTGCATTTTTTCCACAAATGGGTGGATCAGACTCACACTCATTTTCATCTATAGAAATGACAGAAAAAGTGTGAATAGCCACAGCACTTTTTCTTGATTTTTATCTACAATTCATTAATGAGTGTTGTTTCATAAATGTGTCCCATGTGTGCAGTAGAAGTTCCAGCTATTCAATAATATATAACATCAACAGAGCTTGATTATTATTATTATGTGTGTGTGTGTCCGGTATAAATGCTGGCATGTACAACCCAAGTAAAATCCTTTTAAGCCCTGACATAAGAGTTGTCAACACAAAAAAGTTGTTTAAGAAATGTATGAATGTATTATATATATTGGCTTTTTTATTATTCATACCTACACACTTTCTTCTTTGATTCTTATATCCATGTCCACAGGGTGTTTGCATCAGGATGTTCTCTGTCAATGCTAGAAGACCTGTAAGCAGAAAATAAAGAGTCTGTTACTGCAGGTTTCATGTCTTTGGTGTAGTTTGATGCACATATAGTGAGATCCATAAGTCTGAGACCAAATTGATAATCTGGGATTTTTTATGTAAACCTGAAAATATGCAAATACATTTGGGAATGATCAAAGTCAAATAATAGACATTCAAAAATTTGTGTTAATTTTCAATTTGACTTTTCAGGTTTCAAGCATTCATGTTATGAAAGTGTTTGTCTTTTAAAAAAATCATATTTATAGAAGCATTTTCAATAGTGGTTTCAGACTATTGGACATCCCTGTAAATAAACTTTGTTTAAAAACAATAGTACCATTGACTATTTTGCTGTCGTGCATGCCAGATATTTTGACCCAACCTAATCTTATAGGTAAGACATGCTAAAATGACCCAAAATGATTTATTGCCTATAATGGCTAAACTGGCATTCAATTTACTGAGTAACAGTCTTAGAAGACAAAGTTGGAAGAAGAAGAATTATATTCAGCTAATTCTATTTCCACTCATTGTTCATGACAGTTGCATTGAAATGATGGCCAGTCAGGAAGTACACAGCTCGAGAGCTATGGGTGGGGTGCTGTGCAGCAACAGATTTAACTTACAGAACCAGCATACAGATCAACACACTGTCACATGCTCTGACCACAGGCTGGGTCAGCTAGAAGACTGTTCAAAAGTGCTGTAACGCTTTTACAACCACATTGGAACCATATTCTAAGGTGTGGTCTTGCTTATTATTTTGTAAACAAGCACCAGGCAAACAATATTTATTCTTTTTAGTCTAACAGTAAAGTTTATGGAACATTTTTTCCCTCTTCAGCCTTTCCTTGGTTTAATGTCATCGTCCCATCAGCCTGGGCCTCTCAGCTGTGGACACATGAAAACACCTGGGATTTCCTGTCCTGATTCGTTTTCCGCCAATGTTTTCCACTGTCAAAATCATAGCCATGTAACTTCAAGCTTTAAAGGGATAGTTCACCCCAAAATGAAAAATATGTCATAATTTGCTCACCCTCGTGTCATTTCAAACCCTCTTTCTTCTGTGGTTCATCAAAAAGGATGTTTTAAAAAGTTATTTTTTGTCAATGGTTATCAAAACGGTTCTGTTACCAACATTTTTCAAAATAACTTATTTTGAGTTCCCCATGCAGAAGAAATGAAGTCATAAACATAAACATCTGTCTCTACATTAATCAGTGGAAACTTCAATCCTGAACAAATCTGAAGCATGACTCACCCAGACTCAGCAGATGCATGTGCCTCATGGTCAAAGAGTGAAAGAGACTTGCAAAATGAAAAATAAATAATGAAAACGGCTTATGTTTTGATCCTGAGCAATTCCATACAAGTTTTTGAGGCTCTTTAAAAGTTGTCTTTCTTCAGGCTCCTCTCCAACTATCTTTGGTTTCTATGCAAGGGTAGTACCGTCACTCCTCACTTTTCCCTTACCATCCAGAATAAAAGTGAGGCAACTTTTATATTTGAATGCCTCCTTTTCTTAGTCTTGTTCTCAGACTAGGTCTTGTCTCTCTTTCACTGACTCTAAAGCTGAAAAAGCCTGAAGTGACTGAAAGAGTTCTGTCAGTGCAGTCCAGCCCCCTGCTCTGGTTGACACTGAGAGGGAGGGAGTGGGGAAACACAAGTTGCAAGCTGATGTAAAAATAAAATGAAATGAAATTTGGCTTTATGATGTTATTGTATTGTTGAGTAACTCCAAGAGTTTCTTGGATGCTAATCTGTTCACAGAATCTTTTCTATTTCAGTAAGAAGCATTTTAAAAAATGCTGCTGTTTTTCTCTCTTCTTGTTCTTTTTTTTCCAGTGTTTCGCTGAAGCCAGATCAGTTATTAGTATTGCTGTTACACATAGAGCATTCAGGTAAAGTTGTAAATGAAATTAAGGTTTATTAATACAGCATTTTAAAAGTTAATTGGTGGGTCAAAATATGATTTATTTAGGCTTTTGAAGCATTTATTTATATATGTGACCCTGGACCACAAAACCAGTCATAAGGGTCAGTTTTTTGAAATTGAGATTTATACATCATCTGAAAGCTGAATAAATAATATTTTTTTGTTAGGATAGAACAATATTTGGCCGAGATACAACTATTTGAAAATCTGGAATATCAGGGTACAAAAAAAAATCTAAATATTGAGAAAATCGCCTTTAAATTCCTTAGCAATGCATATTACTAATGATAATACATTTTTATATATATTTACGTTAGGAAAAGCACAAAATATCTTCATGGACCATGGTCTTTACATAATATCCTTATGATTTTTGGCATAAAAGAAAAATCTATAATTTTGACCCATACAATGTATTTTTGGCTTTTGCTACAAATTTACCCGTGCTACTTATGACTGGTTTTGTGGTCCAGGGTCACATATATAGATATTAATGTAACTTGGAATACTGGTTAACACTGAAGATGCATGTGTGCATTTGTGTGACTTCCTGTTTTCGTGTTGTCATGAAGGTGTCATGGAGATGGACTTTGTGTTGATGTTTCATCACCCATCCAGTTTCTAACACATACATGTTTTTTTAGTATTGTTTTAGTTTAACAATACTTCAACGTTCCTTCCTAAAAATGTTTTGGCCAAAATAACCTTTATAGCCTGTATTCATATGCAGAGGGTCCTATGGGAATGTTTGTGTGACAGATTTAATGTTACATTGCGCTGACATTGTCCAAAGTTAAATTTGCTCAAACAATGTCTTCTAGCTGTGCTCCTTTGGGCTAGATTCTCAAATGGGACACATCAACAAGTAGGCTAATGTCCAAAACCTCTCAACAATGGCACCCATTTGTGCAGTTCTGGTGTTGATGTGACCTGTTGATTGATTCTTTGATATTGCAGCTTTAAGCATTGTGGAAGAAAAATGACTTTCTTCTTACATCATATTTTAAAATGGATGTTGTTGTCAACATTGGAGAGATTGTATCACATTTGCTACTCATAAATAAATGAGGGCTCTGTTCCAAAACCTACTGAACTTCGTACAGGCACACTCTCAATGCAAAAAGTAGATAAGTGCTATGATAGCTCATTATGACACCTCAGTGCATGTTTCCTTCAAGGAGAAGACAATCCCGTATGATATGCTATGATGAGCTTTGTATTATGGGATTAATTAACAAACATCCAAGCCGAGGTATGAAGCAAGAGATTTGTTTGAGATATTGGTCATTGTGAAGTTCTGCAGAGATTGTTTGTTCCCTAGTGAAAAAATAGTATACCAAGTATACTTGCAGCCAGACTAATTGTCAGTATACTTCAAGTGTGATAATGATTAGTTAACTTGAAGTGTGCTATTTTGGATCAACTATTTTTGTACTAAGTGTATTTTAGTTGTAATTAAATTATACTAAAGTATAACTTTAAGTGTATTTAGTGTACTTTTCTATACTAAATTGGAACAACTTCAAGTACACTTAGTACACTTTAAGTATATGCCTATTTACATGCTTGATTAGTGATATTAAAGTGTACTTTTTTGTATTATGAGTACATTACAAATTAATAATGAGTGTCTTTGAAACACACAAGCAATATACTATAAATGTATTATTTTTGAGTGAAAATATGCTAATTTCCCCCAATGCTGAATCCACTTTTTAAGGTCATTACAATAAATACATAACTTCAATGACAGAGACACATTATTAACAATTCAAACAGTGTTTATTTAAACCTCAAATGGTTTTAGCGTTGCAAAACCTAAAATGCACCAACCATGTTTTTAAATAAAAAGAACGCTGAAAGAAGCAAACACAAAAAAAGAAAAGCATTTAGCAACAGCAGCAACACACAAACTTCACTTTTTTGCTGAATTTGATTTAGATTTTTTACTTTATTCCGAACGTAAAATAAATACAATAAAACAAAACAAAACAAAAACAATACAAAACTATTTTAAATTATACATGTCCAAAAATATTGCAATTCTATTAAGAATTGCTCTTTGTTACATTTGCACCTGATGGCCGCTCACACATCAGATGTACTTGTGTATGGAAACTCCACAAGAACAGCATATATCAAAGTAAAAGAGGTAAGGTCAGAGGGCATGTTCATACAACTTTTTCTTTTTACTACATCAGACTGTAAATCTCCTGTATTAAACCCGTACTACTTAATAGAATGAACATCATGATTAGTGGTGAGGAATTGTATCAGTATGTCACATCAATATTGCTTCCAGTGTATTAGTCAAACATACAGTATACAACAGATGTGAGTACACCCATATAGCATCACTTTAAATCACATGACACAACACTATTCAAGTTGAAAAGAATAGTATTTATAGTACAGGTCAGGCTAAATTGTAATGTAGACACATGCATTTTCTGTAAAGCTGCTTTGAGAAGTTAGTGTACTCTAAATGAGGGCATAAAGTGCAAAAGCAGCAGCAGTGCACTGATCCTAGACTTGGATTGTCAAAGACAATCAACACATCCAGTGGGTTCCCTCGAGACATTTCCTCTTCCTCCTCAACAGCAATGATTCTCACCTGGTCAGGCTCCTTTTTCTAAATGCATTAAACAAAAGTGTTTGTATATTTCACAACAAATCATACAATTAACCCTTGTGTGGAAAGACATATTTAAATTTTCATAAATGAAAATAAAGGTGTGAAGGATCAGAGTAGTGTTTATTCAGTAGGACCTGTGCCCATTTAAAACCCTGTAGTACTTTTCAAAAACTTGTAGTAATTTTCACATGTCTTCCAGAGCTGTCGGTAAACTGGATTTAATTGGGAAAAACTTTCAGGGGTGTTTTTATTAATAAAACATCCAAATAAATATAATATAATAAATCAACACACCTTTATACAAACCCAAAGCAACTTTAAAGGGGTCCTATTATGCTCTTTTACAAAGTCTTGATTTTGTTTTGGGGGTGTACTAGAACATGCTCTCATGCTTGGTGGTTCGAAAACGCATTATTTTTCACATAATTTACATTATTAAAATACCTTTCTCCCCATCCTGGCACAAACAGCTCGATTAGTTCCGGCTTTGATGAAGGTCCGCCTTCCGAAAAACAAAATGTGTTGTGAATGGTTAGCTGTCCCAGTGCGTTGTGATTTGGCGAACAGCTTAGACGGTGTTTCATTACTGCCACGCCCCTTGCTCTGTCTTTCAAGAAAAGCTTTTGGGCGAATTCGGCACTGTACTCCCTTGTGTTGTGGAAGTTGTCCTCAGTAAAATGCGCAGCACACATTAGCAAATTGGGGTTATAATGCTCAGGAACAGAGTTAAAAAATTAATTGCAACCACTGTTTCCAGACATCATCCGCTTTTGGAAGCCCAAATAAAGACGTTTGGGCACGGAGGTGAAAAAAACAGCGTTTCAGGCGGTCGCGCAACGGACGAGAAGTGCAGCGTCGCGCCACATCTTTAAAATTAAAATACATAATTTTCTATGAGTGTAGGCACACCGGCGGCGCCGTTCGGCATCTGTCCGCGGCGCCAAGCTACGTTGTGTTGTACTTGTAAGAATTGTTCTAGACATGCCAAAAATGTGAAGCTACAGCACAGCAGCTCTTCTTCTTGGTTTTTATCTGATGCACTAACTCTGCAGCAGCACTTCTTCTTCGTCGTCTCGTCTCATGCGCTCACTCAACCAAGCGTTCTAACCACAACCTCGCCCCTCCCCACCCCCCAACCATTCGAATTTCTGTTTTAATGATTTAAATTATTTTTAATGATCGTCTAATGAGCCGCTTTGTGATATCACAAAGCCCGGAAAACAAACGCTGTAGTCCAAACAAGAAATGTTTGTTGTAGTTCTTGAAAAGGGATTTTAAAAATTTTTTATATCTCCCTTTGGAGTGGACTTTGATATTTGTAACTTTCTAAGATCTTTTATGCCCAAACATACACACTATACACACTGACTAAAATTAAAAAAGTGAAAAAGCATAATAGGACCCCTTTAAGATAAGTGCAAGTGTAAATATAACACAAAGACCTTTTTTTGTAATCCATATTAAGAAAGCCTACTATAACTAGAACTTTCAAGACCCAACTCGTATTCTTCTGAAGCATAATGACTCTGAAAAGCAAACTGAAATTGAATATGTTATTCATTCTGCCAATACAGTCTGAATCAAAAATGGTGGCACACTACATTACATCAAATATCACTGATCCTGGATATCACGATGTCAGTCACGTGGTGTGAAAGAACCAGTATTTGTCTGGGCTGTGTATGCACGAGTTGATCGTTATGTTCAGATTTAAATTTCATTCCAAAATATTGTACTGCTTCAGAAGACACATTTGTGCCGCTACATTTGCAAAAATAGCAATTCATCCAAAAATGAAGAAATGTAAGTTACTTAAACAAACCTTTCATAAAATGATGTTTTACATTTCAGCAAAACACTAAAACCTATCAATTAAATCAATGTGAATTCTACTTACTTCACTTTAGGCTCGTAGTATTGCAGCCATCTTGTTGCCTTTGACATCCCAGCACTCCACGCTGCCTTTGCTCTGAAAACATTGATTTCAAAAACATATGTAAGTATGAGTTTCGAATAAAAAAATGTGAGGCGCAAATATCAGTCTGAAATGGTAAATAACGTTAGCAAAACAGCCATCATAAATGCTCCTCGAGCCGCTTTGTTTACCGGGGCTTCGGCTGCATTAGAAAACTTAAAGGGGTCATATGATGCGCTTTCACGTTTTCCTTCTCTTTGGGGGTTTTACAACTGATTGGCATAGATAAACCTGAAGTTGCAAGATCAAAGTCTCAAAACCAAAGAGATATTCTTTCAATCAAAGGTAAGAGACTCTGCCACGCCCCCCTAAAACGTCTCGTTCTAACAAGCCCCCACATATCTACCTCACTATGTGTTAATATTTGCATAATGCCGCCCAAATGAAAGAAGGTGTGGTTTCAGTAACCGTAGTTAGTGTTGATGCAGCCATGTCAGTGAGATGTTGTGTGTTTCAGTGCGAAAGCAAAAGCGCTTTATTTGTCCTTCCGGAAGTAGATGCATTTAGGATTCTTTAAGATCACTTACAACAGAACATCAATGCATTTTATGTACGCCCCTGGTCGTGAAACCTAGGAAGGATGTCTTCTGACTTTGCTATGACAATCTGCTCTTTCTGATCTCTACTGTTTGTTCATTAGTTTTAAGAGTTTTGCTATGACTGTTTCAATGCAGATTTTGCGCATCGTGCACGCCATGTTCGTGTTTGAGGAGGAGGAGAGAGAGGAGAGGAGGAGAGAGAGAGAGGAGACGCGAGAGAGAGAGAGAGAGAGAGAAGAGGAGAGAAGAGGCGAGAGAGAGCGAGAGAGCGCGAGCGAGATAGAGAGAGAGAGCGAGATAGAGAGAGAGAGGTGTTCACATCACAGGGAGTCACTGTCTTAACCGTGGCTTGTGTGCTGCACACATACCAGCTTCATCTCTGTGTCGGTCACGAGACTCTGTTCCCCTTTCGGCTCTGTCTTTACATTAATTTTGAAAGCTGAAACTTGTGATTATGGTAAGGGCCGTTACATTTCCGACAAGTGCTTGCGGTGTTCAATCACAATGCACTGGGTCAGCTGGCTAATCAGAGCAGACTGCTCTTGTCGGAAGGATGGACTTTGTAGAAAACTAAGTGTTTGAGGGAGGCGGGGCATAGAGGACTTACAATAGTGTACAGTATTTGAAAAATAATGTTTTGTTGAATATTAAAACATGTCAACATATTCTGTTTACACCAAATACACAAAATAATGATCGTTAAAAAAGCATCATATGACCCCGTTAAATAAGCATCACATGTATGCTAGATACTGACGAAGCGGATCATAAATAACGATTAAGAAAAAGTTCAAAGTTATTGTAATATAGTGAATGGGCGGGTTTGTCTAACGTTACCTGTTGAATTAGTTTCTGTGGCGCGAGTGTCGGTTAGATCTGTCAGCTGTCTTTCTGGTTTAAAAGACAAAAAGACTTGGTTGTCTTGTCTCGAACTGAGAAAGCCCACACACACACACACACACACACACACAATATATACTATATAATATATTATATAGTATATCTATGTTTTTTTTTCCCCACTGACAAACTGTGGTGTCAAACAACTGTATATTTAACACTTAATAACTTTGATAACCCAGAGGAAAAAAAGAGCAGTGGATTTATTGATTTATTTACTGTATATTGCTGCTCCCACACAGATCTAAAATAAACATGCAATTTACTTCCCAGCTGTTCACCTTCACAGACATAACCCACTGTTTATGTAACTCATGTGTGTTTTTAACGTAAACTGTGTGTGAATGAGAACTTAGTTTAGTACTCATGCTGTGACAGCCGCTTTCTGTCCGTGTGCTTCGGTTGTGTGCTCTCAGAAAACCATATATCAGAAGTTTAAACTAATATGGTTTAAAACACATGATTTCAGCACGATAAACATGCTAATCATAACCAAAACAGATGTTTTTAGCAGGTAGTAGCTGTAAAGGCGCAGCTCTATTCTGGAAAAGGGGGCTGGAGCAGCAGCTCATTTGCATTTAAAGACACAGGTCCGATAAACAGCATGTTTCTGCTTCCACTCATAATGGGCATTTTCTAAATTATATTATAAATGATCTTTGGAGTATTTTGAGCTGAAACTTCACAGACACATTCTGGGGACATCAGAGACTTATATTACATATTGTAAAAAGGGGCATAATATGCCTCCTTTAATGTATGACATTATTACACTTTTTAAAAGTGTACTTAAGTGAATGTGTTTTTATTTCAGTAATATTATCAGCAAATACAGTTAATTAAGTATGCAACAAGTGCATATTACCATACAAGTACCCTTTTTTTTTTACAAAGGCAAATATCTAAAAAAAACCCGGTAACACTTTACTTGAAGGGGTGTGCATAAGACTGTCATGACACCTTCATAATCATGACATGACACATTAAGTGTCATTCGCTCAGTTATGTCATTTTTAATGCAAATATGACATTATTTGACCTAACCCTAACCTACCCCTACCCCTACCCTTACCCCTAACCATAGCCCATAACAAAGACATCTCAAACAATGTCATCTTTGCATTAAAAATTACATAACTGAGCGAATGACACTTAATGACAGTTGTCATAAACATGCATAAAAACCCTTCATATTCATGATTATGTAGGTGTCATGTCATGATTGTGTTGGTGTCATGTCATGATTATGAAGGTGTCATGTCAGTCTTATGCACACCCCTTCAAGTAAAGTGTAACCAAAAAGCCTAATCCCCAATGCCCTGGTAACTTTATGCCCTAGTCCACTCAGAACAGTTGAGCAACTTTATAGCAATTTGTTAAAATCTGCCCACAACACCCACAGCATCGTGACAGCACACATTGTTTTCATTTTCATCAAATCTAGTCGTTTGAGAGAAATCTAAAATGTTATTTCATTTAAACATTGTGCTGCTTTGTCTATGTTTTTTTTATTTTTATGTCATGATTGATATGAATACAGAAAGGTTTACTTGAATCTCTTTTGGAACCATTCGTTCAGTTCTCTCTGCAGCCTTATATTATGGTAGACACCAGCTAACAGTTCACGGGCAGAGCAGGATATCGACAGGAAATTACAACAGATGGAACAGGTCTGTCAAACATTTCAAAATAAACTAATAATCTCTCATTGTTTTACATAATAGAGATTCTGCAGTGGTGTTGCATTTTTTATATATCACTGTTAGGATGTAAAGTAATATAAAATAGGGTTCCCCTATTAAACTCCCAACATATGTTAAAACAATTGTTGTTGGGCAAGAAACGAAAGTTGCTGCATGTGAGATGTTTAGCAGTAGTGGTATATTTGTCCTTGTTTTCTCACAGATGCAGGTTATTAGCACTATTACTACACACAGACAAACTTGAGAAGCTCAGACCTCAGAAAGACATACATTTGTACAACAGAAAGAAAGGAAGTCGACATTCTTGTTGTCAGGGCCGCTGCTGGCCAAAAGGGTGCCCTAAGCAGAATTGTATTGTTGTGCCCCCTCCCCCAAATATTATGGAAGTATTAAAAAAGCAGCCCTGCCTGCACAGCACCATACCAGCTGGCCTCCGTTACACCAAGACACTGACTTTACAGTCCAGTAAAAAATTTTTTTTTTTAAAGTATTAAAATTGGCTATGAAAGTTAATTATTTATCGAGAAAGATTTAGCATATCCGTGACATTAAGGACCAAGCGAATTTTAGACATTTTAAAGTGTGGTTTAGTGTCAAATGCGTTATGAAGCCAATGTATAAAATAATCTGCCCCTCAAAGTCTGGGGTCTGTGAGAATTTTTTCTTTTGTTGCAAAAATTCACTTGTGCTCATCAAGGCTGCATTTATCCGAGCAGAAATACAGTTAAAATATTGTGAAATAATTGTGTACATTTAAAGGAATTTTTATTATTGAATATATTTTAAGATGCAATATTTATCACTGTGCAGGCAACGCCTGAATTTTCAGCAGCATTACGCCAGTATTCAGTGTCACATAATCCTTCAGAAAGCATTCTAATATTATGATTTGCTGCTCAAAAACATTTCTTATTACTATCATTGTTGAAAACAGTTTTGAAAACTCATTTGAAATACATTTTTTGTAACAATGTAAAAATATTAACTGTCATATTTGATCAGTTTAATGCTTTCTTGCTGAATATAAGCATTCATTTCTTACACTTATGTAAAAAAATAAAATAAAAATAAATAAACAGAAGTGAAACAAGTAGTAGGAAAGTGGAGACATTAAAAGCGATACTTATCAAAATACTTATTAAAATTCCTATCTTAACTTAGAAAGCAGTTTGATTGAGTATGGTAAGAAAATAGCCATAATATATAATATAGACTAGCTGAACAAAACATAGTAGTTACAAATAAAA
Source organism: Sinocyclocheilus anophthalmus (assembly GCA_018155175.1). Lineage (NCBI taxonomy): Eukaryota > Metazoa > Chordata > Actinopteri > Cypriniformes > Cyprinidae > Sinocyclocheilus > Sinocyclocheilus anophthalmus. Next base: position 694,039 of record JADLZN010000050.1, read on the forward strand.
TGTATATTTATGCCTCTTTCTGTATTATTGTAGTTATTTCTGAAGCAATTTACATTTTTTTTTTAAAAACATATACTTTGTGAATTGGTTTTAATAAATAAAAGGCACTATACACAAACCAAATAATATGCTACACTATTGACTGCTTGATGGTGTAAATGCTGTACTAATTAATAACCAGTACACTGTGTTCTGTCATTGTGCTGTCCTTCCTCTTTCTTAGAAGCTCCTCGTGTGCTTTTCATCTCTATTTTCATCTTGAGTGCTTATATAGCTTTTAATTTTAACCAGGAGCCACCCAACAGCCACCTCTTCCTCCACAAACCACAAAACCAATATAGTGTGTGTCATCACTTCACATTATATGTGTAGGTGGATGTTAAGTTGTTCTTGGTCATTTCAAGAGTGTTGCCAGTTTGTAAGTGTAATTGATTAAAGTGCTCTTACCACACCTCCACTCAATAAGCGTATAATTTGAGATATCATTCATGTCAACAGCACAAACAGTGCAGGCCAAAGTTTAACATTTTTATATTTTGCTGAGTATAAGCAATAATTATTATGATGTTTGCCTTATTTATAAGCATAAATATGTTTAATAAGAGTGAACATTAGCACAGGTAATGGGTCCTGTATTTGCTGTTTACTCTGAACTCTTTCCTGTTTTCTTTCAGGATATTGACCTTTTAGTAAATTGATAGTGTGTGTGTTCTTTTTTTTTTTTACACATCCTCTGTGGCAAGGCCCTAGAAATTGAGAAGCTTTCCTAGGACCTCATTTAATTTCAGTTCAAATTTAATTAAATCTACATTCACAACCCACAGACAAAAAGGCTCTCTTTCATTTCTTTCTCCAATTGTTTGTGTATCTATAATATTATATTTCTAAAAACTACTAGATCATGTGTGTATTTAGGTTAGCAAACTGTCATTATGTTTAAAGTTGAAAAAAAAGTAGATGCACTTAACCAGTTTAACTTAACAGCGCCTTACAGACACTCAAGCCTTATTAGCTTGTTAGATGCTCTGCTTTCTTGATTAAGTTACAAATTTGCCAACCCACTTTTGAATAGCTTGTGTACAAGTCCTTGTATTCAAACTATTATCATTACTCACCTAGATCATGTAGCCTGGGACTGGGTTATTCATGCAATGAATGGTAAGGTGATAGCTGAGCAATATACAGTACTCAGGACTAAGCAAAGCCCAGTTCAGATTGCAAGTGCGGCCCGCCCGCTTGCAACAAACCCCCTCTCAGGTAAAGGGTTAGTTCACCCAAAAAAGTAAAATTAGGCTGTGTTTTACTCACCCCCAAAGCATCCTATGTGTATATGACTTTCTTCTTTCAAACGAATCCAGTCAGGAGTTACATTGGGTACGGAAAGTATTCAGACCCCCTTAAATTTTTCACTCTTTGTTATATTGCACCTATTTGCTAAAATCATTTAAGTTATTTTTTTTTCCTCAATGTACACACAGCACACCATATTGACAGAAAAAACACAGAATTGTTGAAATTTTTGCAGAGTTATTAAAAAAGAAAAACTGAAATATCACATGTCATCTAAGTATTCAGACACTTTCGACTGTGACACTCATTATTTAACTCAGGTGCTGATCCATTTCTTCTGATACATCCTTGAGATGGTTACACCTTGCATTTAGTCCAGCTGTGCTTATGATTATACTGCCTTGGAATTGCTTAGGAAAAACACACACCTGTCTATATAAGAACCTTACAGCTCACAGTTGCCATGTCAGAGGCAAAATGAGGCAATACATGAGCGTCAAAGGAAATGCCGTGAAGGAGCTCAGAGACGATTTGGCCAGGAACAGATCTGGCCAAGGCTTACAAAAAATTGTCTGCCTTGCACTTAAGGTTATAAGAGAGCACATGAGCCTACATCATCCTTAAATGGAAGATGCTTTGCGAGATGACCAAACCTTCCTAGAGCTGAGCCGTATCTGGACAAACTGAGCTCTTCGCGTGAGGGAGAAGAGCCTTGGTGAGAGAGGTGAAGAACCCAAAGATCACTGTGGCTGGGCTCCAGAGATGCAGTCGGGGGATGGAAGAAAGTTGTAGAAAGTCAACCATCACTGCCGCCCTCCACCAGTCGGGGCTTTATGGCCGAGTGGCCCAACAGAAGCCTCTCCTCAGTGCAAGACACATGAAAAACTTTTTGGCCTTAATTCTAAGCGGTAGTTGTGGAGAAAACCAGGCACTGCTCATCACCTTTCTAATACAGTCCCAACAGTGAAGCAGGGTGGTGGCAGCATCATGCTGTGGGGGTGTTTTTCAGCCACAGGGACAGGACGACTGGTTGCAATCGATGGAAAAATGAATGCGGCCAAGTACAGGGATATACTGGACAAAAACCTTCTCCAGAGTGCTCAGGACCTCAGAATGGGCCGAAGGTTTACCTTCCAACAAGACAATGATCCTAACCACACAGCTAAAATAACGAAGGAGTGGCTTGACAACAACTCTGTGTCTGTTCTTGAATGGTCCAGCCAGAGCCCTGACTTAAACCCATTGAGCATCTCTGGAGAGACCTAAAAAAATGGCTGTCCACCAACGTTTACCATTAAACCTGACAGAACTGGAGAGGATCTGAAATGGCAGAGGATCCCCAAATCCAGGTGTGAAAAACTTGTTGCACTTTTCCCAAAAAGACTCATGGCTGTATAAGATCAAAAGGGTGCTTCTACTAAATAATGAGCAAAAGGGTCTGAATACTTAGGACCATGATATTTCAGTTTTTCTTTTTTAATAAATCTGCAAAATGTCAACAATTCTGTGTTTTTCTGTAATATGGGTGCTGTTTGTACATTAATGAGGAAAAAAAAAATTTACTTAAATGATTTTAGCAAAAGGCTGCAATATAACAAAGAGTGAAAAATTTAAAGGGGGTCTGAATACTTTCCGTACCAACTGTATATAAAACATTAGTCCAGGCTATTGCAAGCTCCATCATGCAGCACGCGGGTGTTGCAGTGATTCAGTCCAAAAGAAGTTAAATAAAAAGAGCCCATCCATAAAAGAAAGTGTCTCACATGGCTCTGGGGTGTGAACAAAGGCCTCCTGTAGCGAATCGATGCATTTTTTGTAAGAAAAATAACTATATTTAAAACGTAATAATCAATTTAATCTAGCTTGCACTCACTGATGTACACAGAGAGCAGCCTCCGTGCGGTATGCATACGAGGTCGGTTTGCGCCTCAGAAGTGACGAAGCAGAAGTGCAGCAGGCAGAGAATCAAAACAAAACAACGGTCCCGAATATAGTGAAGCATACAAAACGAGGATTGTAAGTAATAATTAGGGATGGGCGATACCACTTATTTTGTTTTCGATACGTTACTGATATTTTTCAAGGCAGTATCGCCGATATCGATACCGATACCTCTAAACGAAACTAAACTGATCTTTTAAATTATTAAAAGAATATAATCAGTAGGCTAATTATACTAACTTAATATTAGATTTTAAAGCCATGTTTTTTAACATTTCATAGGCCTTTTTTGTTTACACTGTCAGAAATAAAATATACTATAATTGTATTTTAGCCCTTTACTGAGCAGTAACCTCACAGGTGCAACTATACCCCTAAAAGGGAGCATATTAGTACCATACAAGTATGCATGCTTTAAGGGTAGATACCGATGTCGATAACGTATAAAAAACCAGCCAAGCGAACGCTGTCTGTGATTGATTGGTTCTGTCTTACAGCATTTGCGTGTGTTCCGATGAGCAGAAGAAATAGTTCTATCCAACACAATTGTTCGCTAGTATAGTCTATTTTATAGCACCGAATTTCTTGAGAAATAATAATATTATATTCTAATGGTTTTTTTCACAATTGCACTTTCAGATTAGAATCGATATTTTTATGTATGATTGATCCTTTCGATACAACATCAGTATCGAAAGTATCGATACTTAAGGATCGAACCGCCCATCCCTAAGAAGAATGTCAGAGGATTTCATTATAAGCCAAGAGGAGACTGGTTTTCCTTTGCTAAAGTAAGGAAACTTTGCTTCCTTTGCTCCTGTAAACAAACGTTGCTTTTCACGAGACTCACCGGCGCATGCACAAAGCCGACCTCATAAGTATTCCGCCCGGAGCTGCTTCCGTTTACAACTGCTGGCGCAAGCTACATTAAGGTGATTATTACGTTTGAATATGGATATTCTTCTTACAAAAACGCATTAAGCGAATTTTTCAGCTACGGATACATGAGCAATGTGTAGACACACTTTTTTTATTGATGGGCGCTTTTTATTTAAACTTCTTTTGGACTGAAGCACTGCAAAACACCCGCTGACTGCAATGATAGAGCTTAGAATAGCCAGGACAATTTTAAATATAACTCCAGTTTGAGTCGTCTGAAAGAAGAAAGTCATATACACCTATTAGGCCTCGGGAGTGAGTAAAACACAGCCTAATTTCTGTTCTGCCACACTTGGTTTTCATTTTTGGGGTTTTGAACTAACCCTTTAAGAAAAACGAAAGATTAATACACACATTTATCATGTTGGTTTTTTTTTTTCTTTTTGTATTTTTTTTTTTTTTAGTTTTTTTTTTTTTTTTTTTTTTTTTTTTTTTTATACATTATTTAATAATCACATATGGAGGAATCTTTTAGGGGAAACACAAGTGTAAATATATGTTGTTAGTCCTTATTGAAAATAATTCTGATCAACCTCAAACTTTTACTATTAATATTCTGTGGAGAAGTCCAGATACCAACCAAGTGTCCAGAGTTCATGTGATTTTGAATCCATTTATTTGTTTGATTATTTGTTGCAATAGTTAAAATTGAATAAATGCAGTCAACACCAAAAACCGTATTAAATGCATTAAAGTATATGTGTATATATATATATATATATATATATTAGGATATATATATATATACACATATATAGATAAGGGGCGTTTCCTACCGAGCTGGACGGTCTAAGAGCAAGGCAGTGCCTCCTCAAAAAGTTGGATGAGAAAATAATCGATATTACAAAAATAAAACAGCGCAAATATGACATTAAAAGTCTAAAAGTCACTCATTTTTATAAAATAACACTGTCCAACAGTGACACCCGCAGGTAAAGTTACAGCGGAGGCTTGCCTCCCTTCGGTCCATTGACTTTCTACAGGGACCCCAAAGCATGCCATGACTCTTCTGGAGGCTCATTGAGATGAATGGAAGAAAGTCACATGAGAGGAGGCAATGCCTACATCGCGCTATAATTGGATATGATCGGTTATGATTGGATGTGATTGGTTCATGCGATAAATCCCGCCTCTTGTTTTCGTGCGAGACTCTCGGTCTGAATGAAGAAAATGAATCTGGCGTTATTGACTAATTCTAAAGTAAGTAAACAAACTGACTCCCGGCTTAGATACAATAATTGGGGCACGTCACAATAAAACTTTAAAATAGTCTGAAAATGTGATTGACAATGTTGTCAGTTATGTTAGTGGGAGATCAGAGTGAAGAATGAAATGCCAAAGCAATATCTTTGTCATGTGGCAGGTGTTTACAGAGCCTTTTATGATGATGACCCGAATAAAGTTGACTTTCAAAAGAACAGTTCTGAACATAAGTTCACAAATAAAACATATTGGTAACATTTTACAATAAGGTGTAATTTAATGAGTTAACTAACATGAACAAACAATGAACATTTATTACAGTATTTAATCATTTTTGTTTACATTAGTTAATACAAATACAGTTGTTAATTGTTAGTTCATGTTAATTCACATTGCATTAACTAATTGTACAACAACAAACAAGTAGCTTTATTTCATAAGGCCATTAGTACATGTTGAATTAATATTAACTAAATTAATAAATGCTCGTAAGACATAGGCCTTTTTTTAGTTCTAGGTATGTTAACTAAAGTAGCTTAACAATATAGTCGCTAATGAAAACTTATTGTAAATGTTTACCAGATATTGTTTCAATTGTTACTGCCTTTAGTTAGCTATTTCTGCAGAATAAATATAAAAATGTTTTACCATAAAAACACTATGAATAATAGTATTAAATAAAATAAAAATAATGTTAATAAAATACAAAATAGAATTGTATTTGTTCTGTCTTTTTCATGTAATTTTTATTTAAATAAATACTTATATAATAAAAATAGCCTCCTCATTCTAAAACACCAGCGCCACACCACTAATATATATAAATATCATTTAAATCTATAGAAATAGAACTTAAAAAGCCAGACTCCAAGACATTGTTATTCCTCTTTTTTAGGCCAATGCAAAAAATAATGATTTAAAATTACAAGAAAACAGGGATTTTTATGTATTTGTTTGTTATTATGAGCTGAATTTATACTGTGAGCGACACCAGGGGAAATATCACAACAAGCCATAGTGACATTATGCCCTCAGTAGAGCTACAGTTCACACAGAAACCTGAGGAGAAAAATACTTTAATATTGATATATAATAATAATGTCTATATAGGATATATATAGATATCTTCTATATATATATACATCTATATATATAGGGGCGTTTCCTCCGAGGATGCAAGGGAGGCAGTGCCTCCTCAAAAAGTTGGATGAGAAAATAATCGATATTACAAAAATAAAACAGCGCAAATATGACTAAATATGATATTAAAAGTCTAAAATTCACTTGTTTTCATAAAGTAACACTGTCCAACAGTGACACCAGCAGATAAAATTACAGCAGAGAGCTTGACTCCATTCGGGTCCATGCAGACTTCTACAGGACCCCAAGCATGCCATGACTACTTGGAGGCTCATTGAGAATGAATGGGGGAAAGTGACGTGAGAGGAGGCAATGCCTCCATCGTGCTATAATTGGATATGATTGGTTAAGGTTTTAAGAAGTATGATCATTTTATGAGATTTTGTTTGCTGAATGTAATGACTTTCATCAGTTACTTTATTTTTGTACTTAAAACATACGAATACTTTTATTTGCAATAATTTTTTTATTACAATATAATTCATTATGCTTTCAAAAATACCATGTTTGCTTGCATAAAAAGACACAAAAGTAAATTTATAATTGAATAGCTTTTCTATCATATAGCCATGAGTCCTGCGCTCACACATTCGATGTGGAATGCAACTGGCAGGGAATTTATAAGCTAATTGGGAGCGTTTGTAGTATTTCCTTTTGCTTAGCTGTTTAGACACATCGCTCTTACTTTTTTGTTTCTCTTCTCTTATACAGAATAAGGACCAAGCTATAAGACACCAGAGCGCCATCTACAGGTAAGAAGCACTATACATCTCGGTCAGTAAGTACCTGTTGGTGGAAAGAATGAGGAACAACAGGAGAAAAGATAATTTAAAAGAGGAAAACCATACAGAAACAACAATACATACAACAACACATCTACAAATGTAATGTGCAACTGAGAACAAAATATGCCTGGGACTTAATACAGGGGTATTTTTTTTGTACAGATACAGTGGAAATTGACAAGAGTGTAATGAGATGTTGCATGCTTTCCACAAGAACTGGGATCGTTGCATTCATCTCTGTCTGTGATTTAGGGACAGATAATAAACAAAAACATGTCAACTGATGAAAACTCTCACATTCATTAGACTGAATATCACACAATAGATGGCCAAAATGTCTAGGCTAAAATGTTTTCTTAACAATGAACTCCTTTTTCTGAAATAGCTGGAAATGTAGTCAGTTTCATATGTGCAGTTATAACCTCCTTTATAGGAGGTTACCTCACTGCTACACAGAGGTCATATGAGATTATCATATCAAGCTCTCTTTATCTTTGCATTCAATTGCATCCACTAGTGTGAAATTATGAGTTGGAGTGAATCCTTTATGACAGAGACAGTAGTAGCTTCCATCAGTATTGAAACATATTGCATTTTTTCCACAAATGGATGCTTCAGACTCACACTCATTTTCATCTATAGAAATGACAGAAAAAGTGTGAATAGCCACAGCACTTTTTCTTGATTTTTATCTACAATTCATTAATGAGTGTTGTTTCATAAATGTGTCCCATGTGTGCAGTAGAAGTTCCAGCTATTCAATAATATATAACATCAACAGAGCTTGATTATTATTATTATGTGTGTGTGTGTCCGGTATAAATGTTGACATTTGTAAACATGGAGTTGTCAGCACAAAAAAGGCGTTTCTAATGAAAGTTTGTGAATGTATCAGGTGAAGAATAAGTTGACAGAGTTTACTGAAGACACTTCTAAAACCTGGAGAAAATGAGTAAGAGGATTGAGCCTCGAACTAACTTAGAATACAGAAACACTAATACTTACAGGCATATGGATGATCAGTTGATGTCATTTCTGCAGGTTTTGATTGGTTAACAGTACAGATAATTCTAGCATCTACTGAAAATGGTATTATGTTCTTTACGCAAATGTGGTTATTTCAAGAATTTTGTATCTTTGACACAGTATGTTCTACATTCGTAAGCAACTATCATAAAGGCTGTAGGCGAGTCATGAATCAGAAAACTATCATACCCTATTTGTTATATAATATAAGAGGAGAGAATTGTAAATCCACCCCTTCACCATTGACTATTTTGCTATCATGCGTGTCAAACTGAGCCATGTTTTGGACCATCTTAATCTTATAGGTAAAATCAGCAGCCAAAATTGATTTATTTCCCATAATGGCTAAAATGGCACCTCTTTTTTTTCTAGAAATATTAAAGAAAAAAATAATTATATTCAGCCAATTCACTTTTCACTCAATTGTTCATGACATTTGCATAATTCAACTGTCATGAGAGGGAACAACCATGTGTTATTTAATAACTATGCATTTATTATACATACTGCATGGACTGTCCATTTCCCCAGGCTCTAAACATATATATGTGGGTGGACTCCCTGCCAATACTATTTGATTGATCAAACATAATGAGGCTTGTTACACATCATTCAAAAAGGACAAATCTGTTATCATTTACTTACCCTCATCCAAATCTGTATGACTTTCACTTTTTTCAGATATTCCTATCTGTGGCGGTTTCCTCTCATTCCCATTTTTTTAAATAGTTTGAGTTTCCCTACAACATTCAATCCTGAAAAGATCTGAAGCGTGACTCACCAGATACATGTGCCTCATGGTCAAAGAGTGCAAGGGACTTGCAAATGAAAAAATAAATAAATATTGAAAACGACTTATGTTTTGAAAGTTCTTGAGACTCTTTAAAAGTTGACTTTCTTCACGTCTCCAACGATCTTCAGTACTATCTGCAAAACAAATAGAATCACTGATCAGGAAAAAACTGTAATATTGTGTTTTTTAATTTGAATGCCTTTCTTGCAAGCAGACTAGGTCTTGTGTCTCTCTCGCTGACTCTAATGCTGAAAGTCTCTCTCGCTGACTCTAATGCTGAAAAAGCCTGAAGTACCTGAAAGAATTTTGTCAGTGCAGTCCAGCTCTTATTGTATATACATTTAGCAATAATTCACTTATAATGTTAGTAGGGTTTTTACAAGAAAATATATTCTTTAGAAAAGCTCTTGGTTTTTATGTTCAATCTCATCTGTATGAACATTTCCTGTGTTTCTTCCTGTTGTTAATTTGTTTCCTTAGTTACTTATCATCATTACTATCATCATCATTGTCATCATTATCATCTGTTTTTAGTTTAGTTTATCAATTTCATACATAGAAATAACCTTCGGTTTGTTTGGTTTTTGGCTGTTATGCTGTTGTAGTTTGTCTTGACCTTCCTCTTTGGTTTTCTTCATGTTTCAGTCTAGTTCTTCTGTGGCCTGTGGCATAAATCTAGTTGAACAAACACTGACTTTCAGAGTATGTTTAGACTTGACAAAACTAAACAAGTTCAGTCCAGGTTAATTTGGGTAAATAGGTTTCATGATGCTTTTTTTAAAATCAACTTTTTCTATCAACCCAGGTTTTAACCCTGAATCAATGATCACTTATCTTTTGTGTGCACATAGAACCAAGTAACTCTGCAGCGAACAGCCACTAGCATTTAATATTGGGTGGAACGTAGGTGTGCATACTTTTGGTTGATTTATAAGAATTTATGAGGAAATTAAGCCTACACTTCCCACAAAACTTCCTGTTGTGAATGCCAAAACTTGAGAACATTTCTGGTAGAACATTACTGATTGTGTTACTTTTAAAGGCTTGTAAAACTTACAAGCACTATATTTCTTGTAATTTACGTAACTTGAAAAACTGTCAGCACTTGGACTAACATCAATGTGCAACAGGATACTTGACTTCCTTAGCAACAGACCGTAGATTGTCAGAATCTCTCAACCCATCACACTGAGCACTGGTGCACCACAGGGCTGTGTACTGAGTCCAGTGTTTTTCATCCTTCTGATTCATGACTGCATTACAAAACACCAAAGCGATAGCATCGTAAAGTTGACAGCAGATGACAGCGCAGTTATGGGGCTCATCAACAACAATGAAAAGAAAGCAAACAGAGATTAAGCGAACCAACTCATTCTCTGGTGTGATTCCAACCATCTTTATGGCAACAAAACAAACGAGATTATTGTTGACTTCAGACGCACCAAAGCTCCACATTAACCATCGTCCACCATCCACCAAGGGCACAGAAGTTGAGATAACACAAAACTTCAAATTCCTGGGCCTCCGCATCTCTCTGAACACCTGAACAAAACAAAAAACCTAACAACACCTGCATTTTCTAAGGTGGCTGAAAAGAGCTGGCATGACCCCCTCCGTCCTCACTGGTTTCTACATGTGTTATTGAGGGTGTACTAACCAGCTGTATCATCATCTGCTATGGAAACTTCTCAGCATCTGACAGGAAAGCTCTACAGTGGATAGTGAAGACGGCACAATGTATCACTGGAGCAAAACGTCCTGCCGTTGAAGACCTTCATATCACAATGTGTGTGAAAAAGGCAACCTCCATTAGGAAGGAGGAAGCCTCTCACTCATTCCACAACTGGTTTAAGCTCCTTATAACTATGAAATGCTGAGAAGCATTCATACCAGAATGTCCAAACTCACCAAAATAATTACCCATCTATCATGTTCACACCTGGCCATAATCGGTCGAAATAGGCTCTTTAACAATCTGAATCAAAATGAACTTGAAATGATCCTTGAGTGAGTCGATATAAATTAAAACTGGAACTCCTGGTCACCTCCTGCCTTTACAGAGGATTTATTGAGTATGGTAAGAAAATCGTCTACTTATAATCTACTAGACTCAACAAAACTTGTAACAAAAAAATACACTTCACTTTTTCTGTATTATTATTATTATTATTATTATTATATTCTGAAGCAATCGTAACAAATAAAAAAGACTAAACACTTGTAAGATTGTTGTTTTACTAAATTACAGGCCTCTTGGGTCCCTATACACAAACCAATTATTATCTACAACCTATTGGCTACACGATTGATTATTTTAATCCCTCATTTCATTAAGTGGATTCCATTTGTACAATTAACCGAGGTAACAACAACAGTAATTACATCACTAGATTTTTTTGGTTACACTTATTTTAAGATGTCCTTGTTACAGTTTAATTATACATTTAAGTACTGAGTAAATGATTAATATTGCATGTACTTACTATATGGTTAGGTTAGGATTAGTTCTTGCATGTAATTCGCATAATTAATTGTTGTTTTAGTAAGTACATGTAAACCTGTACAATACACCTTAAAATAAAGTGTTTACCGATTTTTTGCGTTGCGTGCATCCGTGCGTGACAAACCATGTCTGTCATTTGTTGGATCGTAGAAATTACAAACTACAACTCTTACTCTACTGCTCACAACTCGTTTGAATCTCCATACATGACAAATTCTTTAAATTGAAAACTACTTCCAGTCTGTGCTCATAAACAGCCTGGCATTGAGTTCTACTCTCCCAGATCATGAAACAGTCTCCATAAAAAGCGCTGCAACATCTGAATATTTGGTGAACTGTTCTGTAACATGTTGTAAAATACAACTACCACCTTGATTTCTAGCCTGTCCTCTTTTGGAAGGCTAAACAAAGTATTTTCGCTTTCGCAATGAGATGCACAGTGTCTTCACAACATGGCGGCGGCGGTGTCAGCAACAATAAAGTTACGCCTTCTTTCTTTGCGGCATTATGCAAATCTTCCCACATCGTGACGTAGACATGTGGGGACTTGTTAGAACGAGCATTTTAAGAGGGCTTGGACCAGTCTTAACTTTTATAAAGATATCTCTTTAGATTTGAAACTTTAGTCTTTGCAACTTCAAGGATCTTATCTATTCACGAACAGCTTGGTCACCATAAATCGCATCATATGCCCCTTTAAAAATAAATCTCTGAACTGGTCTTGTGACGAGTGGGGCGGGGCCGAGAGCTGTGGGAATGGAGCGAGGCTGGTGGAGTAAATGCTAATGCTCCACCTGCGCCACTCACCGGTCTCGAGTCCCACGGAGGAGCTCCTCCTTTTATCCTTCTGGAGCTCCTTTGTGGGACTCAGTGGCGCAGGTGTCGTGCATTATCACTTACTCCCAGAGGCGGACAAAGTACTCAACTCCATTACTTGAGTGAAAGTACAGATACTGCTGGTCAAATATTACTCCATTACAAGTAAAAGTTGTAAAGACAGATTTTTACTTAAGTAAAAGTACAGAAGTACTTGCTTTTAAAAGTACTTAAGTACACTCTTAAAAACAAAGGTGCTTAAAATGTTCTTCACAGCAATGCCATAGAAGAACCATTTTTAGTTCCACAAAGAACCATTCGGTCAAAGGTTTTTTAAAGAACCATCTCTTCATTACCTTTTTTCGCCACAAAGAACCTTTTATGAAACAGAAAAGTTCTTCAGATGTTAAAAGTTCTTTAAGGAACCATTTAAACAAAAAGGTTCTTCAATGGCATCGTGAAGCACCTTTATATTTTTAAGAGTGTACCAAAAGTAAATTTCCTTTTTTATGTCAATGCACTGTTTTTTTGTTGTATGTAATACTTGCAATACTTTTGAAGCAACTTAGAATAAGTTACACCTGCTGAATACACTGACTAACTTGTAGTATATTTGGAAAGAGCTTTTAGAATGTTAAAAACCTCTGGGATTTATTCTTTTTAAAGAACACCTACCCACCCCCCACAAAAGCAGGATGGTAGTGATCTCACATAGCTCTGACATTTCCATGTAGCCATTCATCCACATTTGAACAGAGTGGACAGTGAACCTGCTTTAAATACAGAGTGATAAGGAAGAAAAAAAAAATCAAACCTGCTTTAAAACCCAGCAACACAACTGTAGCTGTATAACTTTACAACAGCAACACTACTTTAACAAAAAAGCAAAACAGCAAGACTTATTTGACATCAAAACAAACATTTTAAATGTTGTCTAATCACTCTCGCGGTACTTTGATGTCACACACAGAATGGTCTGTGCAGTGCTGCTTGAAGTCCAACACCTTTTGTGTTTTATTAGGAAATGCACAACAGTTCTGGGGGAGGGGGGGGGGGGGGTCTGTGGCTTTATAGGTAATATTTTCACTTACACAATTAAGCAAAATCAGACAATATTGTGTCAAATATATACAATATTAACTTCTTATTATTGAATGTTGTAAATAAATATCACATTTGCAGCTGGTCAGTGTTCAAAAAATGCTGGGAAATCTCTTCATGTAGCCCTACAAGAGTGATTACTGATAAACTGTCTGAAAAAAAAGAAAGTCACGTTTTAGAGAAGAAAAAAAATCACCTACTGACTTTCAAAGTGGCTACATTGTAACAACTTTCTACTTCGAGGACCTTGATAGAAATGTAATGGAGTGAAAAGTACAATATTTGTCTTTCAAATGTAGTGAAGTTAAAGTCATAAGTTCCCAGAAAAAATAATACTCAAGTAATGTACAGATACTCAAAAAGTGTACTTAAGTACAATAATCAAGTAAATGTACTTAGTTACTGCCCGCTTCTGCTTACTCCACCGGCCTCACTCCGGTCCCACGGCTCTTGGCCCCACCCCACTCGTCACAGTCTTATTTTCTACTTTCTTCAGAAAATAGATCATTCAGTTTATTGTTTTATCTTCTAGGTTGATACCAATGTTGATTTGTAGTTATTTATCAACTTATATTTTCCTTAATGTGTGAAAATTCTTATTTTTTTTCTTACAGTAACTTGAGAAACAGAATTGAATTGTTTAGCTTGACAAATGAAGTCAGTCGATCTCTAGAGAAAATGGAAATATACTGTATTACAATGAACAACTGGATAATGTTTTTGTTGTTGTTGCAAATTCAGTGAGATGATATGATTCATTAATAAGTGTTTTAAGTGTGGAAAATAGACAATCATTTATTACAATTGGAACATTACAAATAGTTAATATTAAATCTTTCAAATAAAGGTATATAATAATGCACATAAAAATCTTTGTAAAAAAAGAAAAATAACAACAAAGCCAGATGCACTGAGAATTCTGATCAGACATATCATAATTGGTCTTTGCCAATAGCAAAAACAATAAATGATTTACTCCAAGGTCCCCTCCTTCTAAGATGCTTGACAGTCTTATTTTGCAAAACATTTTGTACATTTAAAGTTGTACTTTACAACATTAAAATTATTAAAAGCACCCTGCTTAATTATAAAAACATATAAAGGCTACACAACTTTGGCACAGATTTAGCCACAATTTGCAGTCTGTGCGAGTAAATGCTAGTTGCTGAAAGTCAGAACCAATTTTGAGTCTGCAGATTTTGAGCAGTTGGAGTTGAAAGATTTCACAGAAAATCGCATAGTGTATGATGGACACAGATTCCAGTTTATTTTAACTTCAAACTATAATTTCATTCAGAGGATCTCAAACATATTTGATATTTTGAGATGATTTTAGAACACGGCTAGTCTCCAAATTACATGTACATTATACACCATTATAAAGCAAAATACTCTATAAAGTGTATGAATTTTATAAGGTTATTTTGTCATCCATCATTGCAATCTGACAAGCTTTCCCACTGGTAAAATCTGTTCAGATTTTAAAAGTCATGTGGTGTATTTCCGCCTTTAATTTGTACAAAATGAAAGCTGCTGAGACCAGCTGTGTCATCCAGTGTTTTGGCAAAAGCAATACAGTCACAAAAAGACATCCATGACCTTTAAGTTCCATTTTTGATGGCGTCCCAGTACTATTAGTTAACGTTTCCAAAAACGTGGTAGTCTTTCTTTGTTCATATATATGGACAGGCACTGCAGGCATGCTCTTGGGGATAGTTAACCAGTTTGACTTCAAAGTGTTTTCGCCATTGCAATACTTTTTGTATTCTTCAACATTCTTGTACAATGACAGCAGGTGTTCACCCAGTTTCTGAGTGCTGGAGAAATCCTTCACGTGGATGAAAGCATCTTTCAGGACAAACCTTTCATATATGTATCGTGGAGTCACTGGTACTGATCCGAGTGTGAGGGGATTGAACAGCTGTTCTGTTATGTAGTCATAGTGAGTATCTGTGCTCTCAAATGATAGATAGAACTAACATCTATTTAATATTTCCTTGTATTGTGCATCACTTACTACTTTTCCAAAATGACGCCCAAAAGCATAAATGTTGATGTGTTTTTGAAGCTCATTATAGTATTTTACCCTTTCATGCTTCTCATTCCAGTTGCCCATAATCCAGCAAACTAACTTGTCCTTTTTGTCCAGAACTTGTGGCAATATCGTATCATCTGTATCTTCTGTTTTAATCATAATTTGTTCACGAAGGATAATATCAGCATCCCGACGGTAATTCAGTGTCACATTAAACAGGTTCTCCAGACCGTCGAGCCGTCTCGTGTTTTATGGGGACTCAAAGTGAATCCATATCCATTTCTGGAAGAAAGGCCGTGGTTTTGTGGGTAAATTTGACAGGTCGCTTTTAATATCTCTGTGTTTTATCAGCACTCTGTGAGCCTTGCTCTAGAGCTTTCTATCTACAGTTAAGTAACAACCGTCTATATTAAATTTGGAACTGTAGGAATTTAGGTCAAATTTTATTCCAAATGGTCATAACCATATAAGAAGGATAGTGCTGTTTGCCAGAAGCTTGTCTATGGATGGTGTAAAAGTTCTTACTGTTGGTGATTTGTTACAATGGTTGCGTAAGGATTCACATATTAAAAATATGTTCAGTCCAATGGAGAATATAAGAAGCAAATATCTGGGATGAAGTATTGTTTTTTTATGACCTGTGGAGAAACAAAATTAAGATTATCTTGACAAGACTGTGTCATAGTCTCATAAATACTCTTAAAAGATTAGCTATAGCAATGGACACAATTCAAAGTATTGAGTATTAAATTGATTATGCACTATTTAAAACTGAACATTTACTCAAAGTTAGCCATAAAAACAGTACAACATAAAATCATTTAGTAAAGCATTGGTTCAATTGAGTAGGAGATTCGAAAAGCTCTGATTCTCTAATCAGGTGTGTTTTTAGCCTTTCGTCAGAAATTGGTGACATGCCCCATCAAAAAAAGTGTGCTCAAATGTTTTGATACTCTTTTTAAACACTTGGATATCAATTTATATAAATCGTCTTTATCGGCAGTTGTTTACAAGATGCATGTGCAGTACGGTTGCCACATAGACTGTGAGAAAGATATTTTGGAAGCATCAGTGAGAATGGAAAGTAAACCGCACTACACTCTTAAAAATAAAGGTGCTTCACGATGCCATAGAAGAACCTTCTTGTCTAAATGGTTCCATAAAGAACCTTTAACATCTGAAGAACCGTTCTGTTTCCCAAAAGGTTCTTTGTGGCGAAATAAGGTTCTTCAGATTACAAAAACGCATAAGAAAGAGATGGTTCTTTAAAGAACCTTTGACTGAATGGTTCTTTGTGGAACCAAAAATGGTTCTTCTATGGCATCGCTTGAAGAACCTTTTGAAGCACCTTTATTTTTAAGAGTGTATGCTATTGTTTTCCAAAAGACATGTTCATGATATTATAAGCTATCATGTACTCAATAGCTAGATCATTTCTAAGTATTATTGCTAAAAAACTAATAAATGATCTATCTGGTTAAGCTGGATCTGCTCTAATTTAGGTGAATAGAATAATGTTGATGATTGTGCTTAGTTCTCAAAGTAAAAGCATTTCAACAATTTATGCATAATAAAGTAAAAACAACATGAAAATGTACTTGACATGGTTCTGTTGGGGAACACAGCTTGACCCTGCAGAGACTAAAACGCACAGTGAAGACCAGTGGTTTCCATTAGCTGTGAGCAAGATTGACAAGGTTCTCACATTTTAAAAAGAAGTGAGCAAGACAGCAGTGACTTTAAGTATCCACCATTGTTTTGTTATAACAATAGTACTTAGAGTGTATGCACAATCAATGTATTTTTTCATCCTTATCATTACAGGCTCAGATCATTTGTTTCAAACCAGTAGTTCAGTGAATGCAGCATGGAAGTAAATGCAGTTCTTTAGAAACAATGGTGAGACAATGTTTTTTATTTATAAAGTCACAGATAAGTCATAAATCCCAGTGGACTACCTTAAAACTACTTATCTGGGTATATTTTTAATGCAGAAGTAAGCTATTTCCGGTGAATGTGCCAGACTTCCAAACTATTAAGACAAAAATGGTAGAACAGGATGTTTTGTACAGATAAAACGATAATCGGCAGCAAATCACACCAGACTTGAACATTCAGATCACCAAAACTACTGCTCTTACCTTATAAACAAACAAGGTGGATATCAAACAGGCGACATCTTTAAAGAGCAAAATTTAAAACTCTTTCTACTAAGGTAACTCTTGATTAATTTGATCAGATGATGAATAATAAATTATACATTTCCATTTTAAAGCAAGTCCATTTTTATTCTGTAGGGTCAGGCCCTCAGTCACCTCTCAGATGCCACATAAAAACATAACCTGTAACATTATAATGACTAAATGATTGTATAACCTTAATAGATGTACTGGATTAAAAAGGCAGGGAGTATCCACTGCTTAGATAAGAGAAGAGTTTTGTAAATCAAACCTTTCAGTATGATGCAGGTGTGTTGTTCTCAGGCAGAGGTTATTTGTCCAGTGAACAGTTGTGCCACTTCACCAGTCTAAGCAGTCTAACCAGTTGGGCAGTTAGACATTTGTTTGCTGCATAATGAGCAGTTGCTTAATCCAGTAGCCACGGAAATGACTTATGAGGTGAAAAATTAATTTGCACTCATTGAGTAGTTGGGCCTTCAGTTTTTATCTTGCTTTACTTGCTGTTGCCTGATGGGGCACTGTTTGACCCTAGACATTTGTGTATGCACTACACATCCTTTAAACTTTCAATGACCAACAATTAGTTCACATCATTAATCTCATAGTGTATTGTTATTTCCTTTCACAGATATGAATAAGGGTATTAAAATATGTTTTTGATGGTTAGATTCAGCCCCTGTTTATTAGCATTGTCAGGATCTTATTTTCCAATGTGATCAGTCACTTGAATAAAGCTATACAGCTATAGATTGAATAGATGTCAGCATCCAAGTTTTGAGATTAATGGGTATGCAAATGGTTATCTTTCTCAAGATACATCATGTTATTTTCCAGAAAATTTGGAACTTGGAATTCTCCCACCTCCTAATTGAAAATAACTACTGGAACATTGCTCAGTGTCGGACATATTGCTTGTAAAGTCGGTGTAGATCGATCGTTCCTAACTTTCAATAGAAGAATCATTTGATCTTATTTCCATTTAGGTGGTGACTAACATGACATTCCAGTAGTTTTTCTTTCAAGGTAGAATTCAGAGATCCAGAACCCAGCCTGACTGGAACTTTTTGAAGTCGGAAGTGGATTTTTTTTTCTTAGACATCAGACATTGTCTGGAACACAGCTGTGACCCCCCCAAACCCGGAACTGTGTAGTCTCCACCCCTTCAGTCCATACCACACACTCTGCTTCAACTGTTTGATACCCTAACGAGAGGTGACCAAATTTCACCCAACCATCTGATTGCCGGTTAGGAGAGGTTAATCGCCTCTCGTTACTCCCCTTTACACTGCACAACAAATGATGCATGACAAAGCTGAAATTCATCCGAAAGACTCAGAAATCAGCTCAAAATTGGATGAAAAGCACAATGTTTGCCCACTCCTCAGCCCGAACAAAATCTGGCTTTTGAGCGTGAGTTGGAGTCATAAAAAGAGAAAATTGCTACCCCCTTGGATGGCCTTTTGTTCAAGAAATCTGTAACAAAAGTGCTTGTGAAGGCAGGGTCGGATCCAAATGCCGGCTTTATTGAGAGTAGTGAGGTCAGACAGGCAAGGGTTGATCACCAGCAAACTTAGCATCGAGGTCAAGACTATTGAGAATATCTATATATATATATATGTATACACACACTTTGTACTGCGTTAGGCTAACCGAGACTTGTCATTTGCACTTATAATATTGTTGCTCTTTATCTGCTCTTTTGTTAGTTTTGACTGCTTTTATTGCCCTCATTTGTAAGTCACTTTGGATAAAAGCGTCTGCTAAATGACTAAATGTTAGACAGAGTAATCCACAAGCATGCAAAAGGTCAAGGGCAGCAAAATGATCCAAAAACCAGATAAACAGTCCAAAGTTCAAAACCCACAGCAGGCAAGGCAAGAACACAGGTAACAAGGAAAACGTAAAGACTAGAATGCTACAGCTTAGGCAATACTTCTAGTGTAGGTGCGTTTGTGTGTGACCTTAATAGTCCATTTGATAGGTTACAGCTGTGTCTGCAATCAGTGAAATGCATTATGGGAGATGTAGTTCGGGGTGAAATGTGCAGTGAAACAGTCATTAATAGGCGCGTTTCCATTACAGATTTGTGCAAAACTTTGGCGATATTTTCTGAATGTCGATAAAAAAGTATTGCGAAATGACGGCGTTTCCATTAGGCATATTTTCAATTCGCAATTTCAATTTGCGCAATTTGAAGGGTAATGCAAACGCGCCTATTGTGGTGCTGATACCTCTTCTGGTGGTGAGCAGGAAGAGTAACAGAGACTGGACTCATGACAAAATCAACAGATATGTCCCTGATTGGCTACATTGCTCTAGTACACTGAAAAAACACACACGTTGTAAACAGAAACCTTTGAATCTCTCATGAGCATAAACTCAAATCCACATTGGAGAGTTTGATCAATCTGTTTCGCCAAGGATTTTGGTGTATGGTGGTAGTACATCCTCAAAAATATTTCTTGATGTTTTGCTGATCTCCCAGTCTGATATGTTGCTGGTTTTAAATGGATTTCGGGCACTTTCTGTTGGTCAGGCTGGGAGACCATCTTAAAGCAGCTAACCAGTTTAAGATGGTTCAAGCAGTTATTTTCAACAGGGAAGACCTATATTGGAGTGCAGGGATTCCGTCAGACAAGCAAGAGTCTTTACTTCCGACAGCTCAGATTTTGAGCACCGAGCGTTTTTTTTCCTCGACCAAACCCGTCACAGTGCTGCTGTGTGACGCTCTCTCCTGTCTGTCACTGCCGCTGCAGTATTAATAATCCTCCTCTACACACTCCAGCATACACGCCGAAATAAACTGCCCGGAGCTCTCAGTATATATCAAACACTGCGTGTCCAAAGGGCACAGCTGCGGGCAGAGCAAAACATTTGCAGGAATGTTACTGGATAACTGCCAGACACCGAAATCTTGGTGCATAGCCTGCACATGGAAAAAAAGCGACGCTGATAGGTGGTCTACCCCGAGGAGCCTTCAGTAAACAGCCTGATGGACGAGGAGACACCGTAGTGTTTACATTGAAACGCGCTAAACGCAGAACAGAGCCGAGCGGAAATGTTTCCCAGCATCTGTTTCATAACCCGACGCATCTGAAGTGAGGCAGACATGACGCGGCGCGCGCGCTCTGTTTCATGATGCATCAGAGCACCCTCATGCCTAATTTTCTTTTGTTTTTCTAAGTGGAAAAAAACGCCCCCCCCGGGGGGGATTTTTTTTTTCTTTATTTAATGTACAATCACGGTGTCCTGCAGTAAGTCTGAAGCCTTATGAGGAGGATGAAAGCGTCGGTATTTGTCGCGGTCATGTCCTCGGTTTTATTTAATCCCAGTTTTGCCTTTAGCTCGCATTTCGACCCAGGTGAGTAAAAACATGACATATTCTGAACCGCAACCTTTTACTATTAATTAAATATGCAGTGATGTAGATGCTACCAATGAGATGAAAAAATGTAGACTTTTTATTTGTCATGTTTAAACAGCCACATACATGTTTTGCATAAAGCATTTTTAAAATAAGTAATAAATAAATGCAAACATGTATTTATTCATTTATTTATTATTATTAATGTGTTTAAATTAAGTTGCTACATATTTTTGTATGGCTTTAATCAGTATTTTTTTCAAGCTATTTTTAAACATAAATAGCCTACATTTAAACATTTTGATGCAAATAAATGCATAAATATATTCTAAAATATTTATTTACTTTTGAATAATGCATTTATCAAAATACATCCTACATGTGTGTGCTCTTGCACATGCATTCATTATGCACTACAGAGCGAGAGTGTGTTTTGCACATTTGCAGTCAAACAGAGCTGACTTGGCATTAGTCAGACAGAACTATTGTGTGTTCCTCTTCTTGTGTGTCCTGTGTTCCCAAGGCAGTTCCGTTGCATAATGTCTGTGTTTGACATATCTGTGCACTGCTGTTTACTTCCTCGAGAAGTCAGCAGCCTGTGGTGTCTCACTCAGTGACTGTGAGGATGAGTTGGAGGCCGACCTTTGACACTGAGATTCACGTGCACACCCTCTCTTGTAGCATCAAGCTCACTCTTCGTGCATGCCCTGCAGCCCAGTGAGAGAGGATGCATGTCTGCAGGCGGCTCACGCTGTTCATTAAGAGCAACGTATACGGCATGCGATGCACCTGCGGGTGTGCTGAGACCTTAGAAAGCTGAGCGGCATGAATTAGGGTGACATAGGTGAGGAAAGAAATAGCTAGTGCTGTAAACAGAGCCAAAAGCATCCCTGGCCGAGGTGACGTGCAGCATAATAATGAATCAGCTACTGTTCAACTGCCTTTGAATCTGGGGTGCGGAGGGGGTCAGCTTCCTTCTCGATCGCTCTTGGTTTTCACTGTCTGTGTTTTTACCAGGCGCTCTAGATATGCCCTTCGCATGCAGATCAGCGTTTGAATGGCTCACTGATTAGGAAGCCGTAACAAACTATTATGTAACGCCCACTGCTGTAATTAGATTGAGCAATATGAGGGCCACGGACACTCCCAATCACGACCAAGGAATTATGGCTGAAAAGATGCCTTGACCAGTGCACGGTCCTGTGCTTGATTCAATTGCACTTTTGCATTCCTTGCTTTCCAAGGGAACTTCCACTAATCATAACTTCCCCCATCTCTCTAGTGTGTCGAATGACAGTAAATCAGATCCAGCTCAGTACTCTTGAAATAAAGGCTCCAAAAGAGGTTTTTCGCATTCAAGAAGCATTTTTGGTTCCCAAAGAACCTTTCAATGGACAGTTCTCAAAAGATCCATTTTTTGTTAGTGTGAAGAATATTTTAATGATCTAAAGAACCTTTTTTCCCCATAGGACGTACTTTGTGCAGTGTTAAAGGTTCTTCATGGAACCAATGATGCCAATAAAGAACCTCTATTTTTTTAAGAATAAAAATGAAGTGAGGAAACTGTACGAGTTTCCATATTTGATTCACAACAGTCACCTGGTTTAAGATGATAAAATTAGTGCCGACAGGGCATTGGCTAAGCTGTGAAGAGTCCCTCTCACTTAATGATGACCTATTTAGGGGACTGTAGGCTGCCTGTGATATCACGCCCGCTATTGCTTTAGTCAGACGCCTCTATTAGCTCTGACTGGCCAAGTATGGAATTGAGACATCAATGTTTTCAGTGGACAAAGACTGGTGTGGCTGTGCACGAGACCGGAATCAATGTCTCCCACCCCAGTATCGTGGCCATACACAAGGAACGGTATCAAGTCATGTGGATTATAAGGTACAGGGCAGTTTTTGCTTCTCCTTACAGCGTTTGAATGCTGCGAATTGCTGTTTTTAATGTATTAGAATAATGTATGTGTTGGGAATTGGCTAAGAACTGGTTGCCATCTTTCTGAATGACCATATGTATTTTAAATGTAATACAATTTCACAATGTTGTTGTTTTAAACTATTATATAAAAAAATGTCTATCAAATATTTGCAGCCTTAGTGAGCATTAGAGACTTTTGAATGGTAGTATAGAATCAGTCCAATTATCAGTCCAGTTACATATGACAATTAGTTTGTTGTAGTAAATTGTTTATTAAAAAAAATAAATAAAGTATCACAGAACCATAATTGTTATGTTGAATTAAAATCAGAACCAGGGCCTATACTTTCCTTACTATACCCATCCCTATGTTTAGGGTTGTTTATGGATGACTATATATGAAGGAACCACATCAAAGCATTCAAAAGTGGTCTGTTAGGTCAAGACTTCTTGCTTTTGTCAGAATTTGTAGTCATGCTGCATTCTGATGGTTATTTACCAAGCTGAGCTCTCAAGGCCAGGCTCTATTCATGAGTCCTATAAAGCCACATGCATCACGGATGTGGTTGGCCTGGAACTGTCTGTGAATTGGGCTTTACTGCTCCCTGGTCACAACAACAAAATCCTCAGACACTGTTAGAGGATGATTGCACAATACTTCAAGGCCTGCCTGTGGTTGTGACTGTGTACTACAGTTTTCTGTAAGTTTATGAGGATTTTGTTTCATCCCAGACTCTCTCAGATTCCAATTCACTTAGAATTTTTTTTTTTAGATGGTTGACAAATGAAGATCCTTCTCACGCCTGAATGGTTATAAGCGGTTGTGTAGGAAAAATTGCACTTATGTGAAGTGCCTGATGATCGTTTCAAAGGAATAATACAGCCAAAAGTGAGATTTGCTGAATTACTCACCCTCAAGGCCATTCAAATGTAGATGATTTGTTTTCCCTCATCACAGGAGATCTGAGAAATGTAGCATTTCCTCACTTGCTCACTAATGGATCCTCTGCAGTGAATGGGCGCACGTCAGAATGAAGAGTCCAAACAGCTGATAAACCATCACAATACTCCTAGTATCCGCAATGACCCCAATCCTCTGTTAATGTTTTATGATGCAACTGCGTGTTTGTAGAGAAACTTACAGCATTTTACTTTAGCCATCACTTCGGTGAGTTCATATCCATTACTAATGTCTTCCTCCGTGGAACATAGTCCATCTGCTGTTGTCCTCGTCACATCAAAATCTCACCCACATATTGGTTTTGAACTTTTTGGATGTTTTCGGGGGCTTGGGTATTTGTGTATATTTCTCTCCTGATTCAGATAAGATTACTTTTTTACTGGAGAAAACAGTATTTTGGATAGAGGACTCACATTTTAGCAGGAAGCAACAGTTTGAAGTTAAAAATGTCTTAATGATAGATTTGTTTATTGGAAACACACAGCTTTTTGCTTCATAAGACGTTATTTGATGGACTGGAGTCGTGTGGATTACTTGTTGATTATTGTGATGTTTTTATCAGCTAGTTGGACTCTCATTCTGACGGCACCCATTCACTTCAGATGATCCATTGGTGAGCAAGTGATGTTATGCTACATTTATCCAAATCTGATTAAGAAACAAACTCTCTACATCTTGGATGGCCTGAGAGTGAGTAAATTTTCAGCAAGCCTATTAAGACAGACAGTTTGCAATTATCACAGGCAATATGACACCAATGTTCAATAACTATTTAAATTATTACTTGTATCATAAATCATGGATTCCTGGCATGTATGCAGTTCATTAGTTTAACTGTAACTGTTTTGTGGTTGCAAAGCGACTTATATGCGCAAATGCGTTAATATAGAATGTGTAGTCGAAGCGGTCAAGGACTTCAGCTACTGCTCATTCAATCATAATTTTTATTTTTAAGATGGATGCTGTTTGGAAATGAATGCTGTGGATTTCTTCTGTATATTTTGTTCTTTTTTGTATTATGATATTTAGGTTTGAGTGTTCTCTGTTACGAACATGCTGCTTTTGTCTACAGATCAATACTGAGTTGATAGAGCTGTTAGTCGTGCTCATCAGGAAGCTGTTTAAGCTCACTGTTTAGACTGCAGTTTACAACCTCTGTTGCTTTGTTTTGAAATACCTATGCAGGACTTCAGTAACATGGTGACTGAACTGAAGGTGACCGGCTTTTGTACCTGTGCATAGAATCAGCACCATGGACAGGGTCGTGTCTGAATTCAAGATTTTATTGAAAATCATGGTGAATTGCTGAAGTTCAGAAAGTCAACATAATGCAATTCAACAGCCCAAAGCTGTATTTCAGGCCTCTTCAGAACCATAACATCACAAGATTTACAACCAGTGCCTGAAGTATGAGCTATTTCTTTCCACACATTTAAAAATAAAGGTTTGTCACTAAAAATCAAAATGGACCATTCTTATTTTTTACCGAATATTGCAGTATTTATTATAAATGATTTATCCATGCACATAATTTTTTTTATTCATGTGCCCTTGTAATATTTAATTAAAATAATTCCCCTCCCTCTTGCAACGTCATCTTTTCTCTGATGACGTGTTGAGTGGCTTGAGACAGGACAACCTGTCACTCACATAAGATTGCAGCAATAGCAAACAACAACAATCAAGCAATCCAATCAATTTCTGATGGTCAAAATCGAGTCCCACACATTTTTTTGTGTTCTAGAAGCCATTTTACTCAGACATACTGTATGTCACAATAAGGAAAAAAGGTCTACAGAAACTTCCGTTTCATGTCGACTTCAAAGAGTTAGTTTACCATTTCACCCAGAAAGGAAAATTCTGTCATCATTTACTCACCCTCATGTTTTTCTAAACCTGTATGTCTTTTGTTCATTTTCTGAACAATTTCTATTAATGTTCTCTCATCACTTTTGCCCATTCAGCATGTTCAAGCTTTAACATTTCATAAAGTTATCGTAAAAGTAATCCATATGAATTGAACGGTTTAATCCAAGTTGTTTGCAAGAAACAATACCATTATATTATTGACAGATTTTATTGACAGTCCTAAACAATTTTTCTTCTGTTAATAAGCTTGAGTACAGTTTTTAATTTTTTCCTCTAGGGTGTATGAAATGTTGGTGTCCGTATCAATTTATCATCTGCCTTTCAATGTCGTATCATTTTAATGAATGGTTTAATTGTGCATGCAACACATCTCCCTTTCCTTTCACTTAAAATTAATTTTTAAAACACTAATAATTTAATAACACTTTTAAATGTAATATTTAGCAAATTTAGAATATTTCATACTGTATATTATATTGTTGTGATGCCTAAATTCAACAGAAGCAATTATAATGGTTGATTTTAGTTTTAATCTACTGTAGTCTAGAATTTTTATATCAGACATTTATTAGTTATCACATGAAAATAATGCTCAGCTTATCGGTCAGCCTATTAATATCAGTGCATCTGTAGTTTCTTGGGACTAGAGATCTACTAGCGTTGTTTTGAAGAACCGGCACATAGATGGATATCTACAGAAACATAGAACTTAAAAAGATTATTCAACAGCATCTTTTGAAGATCTTCTATGATATCAGGTCATAAATATGTTTTTGAACCTTTATGGAGTTCATGTGCAGTAGAAATGTGAGATTATCTGGAGAAAAACATAGATAGCACTCTTAAGCAGTGGTTCAGGAGGAAACGATGCTGCCTTTGCTGTTCTTCTGGCTTATGCAGATATTGTTTCCTGACAGTGCTGAACAGATTTCATAAATCAAACTTTAAGCCAAGTAACACAAGCCTCTGAGGCACTAGTCAAACAACAACACTTGGAGCGGAGCGTCAGGGGCACCACAATACTTTAATCCGGCCCAGACACCATTCTCAGATTTCATTTCTGTTAAGATTTGTCTTAGTCCACTAAGTAATTTCCATTATAAAACAAGAGAGCAATATTTCCAGTGCATTGCATTTGGATATACTTTTTAACCTTTTCTGTCTTAATAAGAAGATGGGATTTTGTACATTCTGCTGTGCTGTCTCTCCCTTCCCAAACACACACTTATAGTCGAATTCACTCGACTGCCCCTTACTGACAGGAGAGTTCATGCAGTATATATTGCACCACCTCATCCTGACCTCGTCTGGATGAATGCCGCGAATGCTGCATGCCATGTGAGGTGGCCTGGAAGAAGACTGCAGTGTGTTGATGTCTTTGAGAGAATGTGGGGAGATTTATGAAGAGCATTCAGAACAAGAACAAATCAAACACCTACTGTATGATCAGGTACAGTGT
Source organism: Sinocyclocheilus anophthalmus (assembly GCA_018155175.1). Classification (NCBI taxonomy): domain Eukaryota; kingdom Metazoa; phylum Chordata; class Actinopteri; order Cypriniformes; family Cyprinidae; genus Sinocyclocheilus; species Sinocyclocheilus anophthalmus. The sequence goes on from JADLZN010000050.1 coordinate 721,368, forward strand.
AGGTGTAAAAGTTAAAAACAGCTGAGTCGAGGTTAAGGAATATTTGTTCAAGTACTTTGAAAGAAACAGAATATGCCTTTCAGTCAATTCAAGCTTTAGTCTTGTAGTGTCTGCTGAGCACATGTGCATGTTGTGCATGAGAGAAGAACTGTCATTAGTCAAAATAAGGAACTACACAGGAAAGCATGTAAACTATGCAGGAAAGCGTGTCTCTCTCTTGATGAGAGAGATCTTGAGGCTAAAAGGAAGAGGCATTATGTTCTTATTTAATGCTAGATAGTCATATCTGTGGTGAGGGTTTCCTTGTATGATGTTCATATGATCTTTGAGCTCTTAAAAGAAAATTATGTGTGTAATTCATAATTTGTGATGGCATAGCTTAAGTATATTTATTGGCATTGAAAGTTGCTTGTAATTATGTGTGTGTGTTTTGTCTTTGGATGTTGTTCTCTTATCTGTGTCACACATGGTGTTCCTGAGAGGGAATGGTTACAAAAAAGCACATTGCTTGCCTCCTTCCTGAATGCATCTCTACACACACACCCAACACACACGACAACACACACACACACCCACACACACTCACACACACACACACACACACACACACACACCCACACCACACCCACACACACACACACACTTACTTTAGTGAAACAAATTAGTGTTCTCATAAGTGTTTCTGTGGGGGGCATGAAACGAACAGCAATGCAAAGATACCCTGCACTAAAAATAAATGACTTTGAGTAATTAATTATGAATTGTCTAGGGATGAAGCCAACCCAACAAAGCTGGGGCTCTGGTCAAAAGATATATTCCAAAACCTAGTGAGCTGGAACATAAACAGCATTTTAAGGCATCATAGATTCCTGACATAAAGTCTGTTTCAAACGATAAGCGAAATAATACATTTTCCTTTCAAGATACCTTTTACCAAATTGTAAGGCAGCATGACATGTATCATTCGTGCAGAAAATAATGCAATTCAGTGAACTCAGTGAAGGAAATTCATCCAAAAAGAGAAAAATGTATTATTTTGATATATTTACAATTAATTCAATACCAAAAATTATTGCTAAAAATATTCAATCTAATTAATTTAAAATATTCTGTTTTATCCAGTATTTGTTTTCTATATTTACTTTATGCTCAGTATCACTAAGGCTGTATATATACCAAAACAGTTAATTCAAATGAATTTGAATAGAAGAAAGTGCAATGTGCAATATACTGTAATAAGTCCCGCCTTCTAAACAAAAAAGCCAACTGGATTTTACCAATTGGTAAAGTCATGCTTTTTGAATGCTGTTTTAGCTTGAGAAACAACATATATGAGATCAAATTTAAAATATGTTATTTAAATGTGAGTTTGGCAAGCAGTTTTTAAGTTTTAGTTTTTCCCCAATCAAGTAGAAAGGAGCTGGTCTTGCATGTCTGAAATAGCTGCCCCGGAGGCGTTGCAAATATGACCGCTGAGTGAACTGATTTTCCTTGAAAGGGACTTTTGTATTGTGCTGTTAGCTTAACTTAGCATCATGGTAATGCCAAATTCTATTAAATTCAATCCTGTTTGAGTTTCTTTCTTCTGTTGAACTCAAAAGAAGATGTTTTGAAGAATGTTTGTAACCAAAGAGTTGATGGTAGCCATTGACATCCATAGTACTCATTATATCCTTCCAATGACTGTTTGCCTTGTTTACAATAATTCATTCATAACCAGTAGATGTAAACAGCTCCAGAAGTAAAGCTTCTGAGATGGAGCATTTCAGATTGCTTGCTCCCCATCACCCGTCAAGCCCAGTTGATTACTGTGGTTACGAGAACTATGGGTTGCCATCTGTGCTGAACTAGTGGTTCGATGCTTTACATGCAATGAAAAGAGCCACTTGCTGTTTACCCTCCACCCTCATTCAACTTTCACCAAGAAACATTCCTTCTTCAATTCACCATGTGGTTCAATGTCTTCATTCTCTCAGGCGCTTCAACACCCAATAGCAATTTGGCAATATATCGCTCTCTCCCTCTCTCTGTGGGTTTTGTCGTTTCAGTCACTCAGTGGTTGACAGAAGGCAGCTGTCAGCATCAATTCTTCTCTAGGGCAGTGAACAGACCACAGCACTTTTCCAATGAATCAACATTGACTGTTTAATGAAAATAATTTTTTTTTGTTTACTCGTGTGTGTTTGTGTGTATTTCTGCATAGGCCATGATAAGGCTCTCCTGAAATCTGTACACTTTTTCATATGTTCTGCAATGACTGTGGCGAGAAATCTATGCAAATATGATAAAATGTGTTAAATGGAGCTACTTTATTGACACAGATTCCTGAATCTGCTTCTGCTTCTGCTTCTGAATCTGAAATAATTTCCACTAGAGCTTGCAATTACCATGTTGCAAAGCTAACTACATAATAAAAAATATATGAACATATAAAAGTGTATTAAATTTAAATCAATTTTCACAAATAATAAAATTCTGGCTGTTTCCACGTATCAGATTGATTATTTTCATGTTAAAGGGGCTGTATGTAGAATTCAGAAACCCTTGTTATTAGTGGCACCGGTGGCTGTTAAGTGAACTGCAGCCAACAACATATTTGTATATGCTTATACATAATGAACAAATGTCTAAACGTGATTCAGTGCCCCCATATACTCATAGCAAAGTTCTTTTTCATTCTTTGCTTAGAATTTTAAAAAGTTTTTTTTAAGTTGGAACTACTCTTGCAGCAATACACTGTTTTTGAACATCCAGATGCCATCCACACTGCTCAAGTGGTGTTTAGATGAATATGTAAATATGTGCTGTGCGCTTTCCTCTCAACAACATGACAGCGGCGAGAAAGCAGCAGTTAAGAAAGTATCTGATCATAACAATGTGGATATCGTTGCACCAGCTCTGCAGTTCACCGGCATCATGTTGACTGATGAGGTAATTAAAATTACACTGTCATGATAATTTGATTGTACAGTGCATTTGAGACTATATACTATATAGATCTGGCTATGTGAGACAATAGTTTGAATTAATCTTTTATTGCATGACACATTGACATTACAGCACAGAACATTACTTTTGGCATTAACCTAAACATAAGCATTCCTTTCATGTGTCAAAGAACAGAAAAGAAGCTCTTGGGAGTGTGCGTAAACGTCACCTTTTTTACTTTTCCCAGCCAAATAAAAAACAGTCGATACAGGGCGTTCACAACAGCTTAGGGCAAGGGTGCCCAAACTTGGTCCTGGAGGGCCTGTGTCCTGCAGAATTTAGCTCCAACTTGCCTCAACACACCTGCCTGGAAGTTTCTAGTATGACTAGTAAGACCTTAATTAGCTGGTCCAGGTGTGTTTAATTAGGATTGGAGCTAAACTCTGCAGGACACCGGCCCTCCAGGACCGAGTTTGGACAGCCCTGACCTAGGAAGTTAAGCAAGGTCTCATTTATTAGTTTTGTTACCCTGTTCACACATTAGCATAAAAAGTCGATGATGACAATTCTTGTTTTTCAGTACTTGCCCCTTTAAGTTGAGACTGTTACTAACAAATTAAACTTCTATGCGTCAAAAGTATAAAGAACAGCCAAAAACTAAATAATTCATTTTAAAGCTGATTAGTAATATATAACATCCAACATACATATGATATATATATATATATATATAAATGCAAAAGTTGATTAATTTTAGATCTGCTAAAGTGTATTCTGTTTTTAAAGATTAACTTTCATGAGAAACAGGAGCGTTTTTTCCATGTATGTTTTTCCATGCCAATATGTCTACATACACTACATTTAAAATAAATTTTAACATTTTATATTAAAATGTAATATTTAATAAGATTTTTTTGTAATTATTGTGAAATTTGCTAGCAATTTCTATGTGAAAATTGTTAAAAAGCCATTATTTTTGTTGTAGGCAGTTCACTATGTTTTGTAACACAGCCAGACTTTTCCCTCTTGATGTTCCTTAAACTTCAAGAAGGCCAAACTGGGACAAATGTGAATCACTCCCCCCATCCCACCCCATACTAGGCCCAATATTCTTCCCTAAATGTCACTGGTCCTATTTTCCCATTGTCTCAGCTAGAGTCTGGTGCACTCTGCTCTATATCAGTGTGTAAAGGTCAATACTGTCGTGGAGCTGAACGAGTACCTCCACTAACGTTCCAGTGCTCATTGTTTATTCTCTGATTCCCACTGATACAGGCTTATCCACTGAAGCAAATGGAGCTGGATCTTGTTTTTTAGTGTGAGAGAGGGGAAGAATGTGCTGCAACATTGACCCCATGACCCAATGACCCCAAGCAACATTGTCTGATGAATAATGTTTCCTGTCTGAAACAGTATTGTTGTTGTTTTTGTGGTAACAAAAACTATCAAAAATGGTTTTTGTTTTTGGCTGAAATAAAATAAACTTAATTATTAGATGAAAAAAACGTTGAAAACTTTGAAATCTAAAAAATACATGAGAAAACGGCAAGAAAGATGGAGACTAAAAATAGGGACACAGGTGGCCCTCCCTTCTGTGCTTCCTTCCTATCAGGCATCAGCGCGATTGTTAAAATATGCTCTGTCGCAGGCAGTGTCCACTCCTAGCAGAGGATGAGGTGATAACTTATTGATGCCACAACAATGTTGTGCCACGGCTTCATAAAGCCCCGCTCTCGCACCCGAAGGCCTCCTGCCTGATGAGTTTTGGAATTTATGTCCAAGTCTGAAGGTCTGTGGGGAGTCATGTGTCTTTTGGACAACACCTACTACTGAATTTCAAGGTTATTTTTTTGGTAGTTCCTTTTTAAACATTCATCTGCAGAGAGGCAGAGGTTATCAAAGATATACAAAAGAGCTGTTTGAAGAGTGGCAACAGTGGTGCACTTAAAAAAGCAGAACTTAAAAACAAAAGTCCTGGTGGGGCATTTTATTGTAAAGTAAAACAGTTTGTGTTATAATAAGACAAATCACAATGCTTTTGTATACTATGTTGAATATTATAAACAGCATTTTGAAGTCGTGACCTCCTCCATTAGCTTTCTTATTCAGTCTCGTTTACCCAATATATTCTCTGCTTCATCTATACCACTGCTTCACCAGCTAACCTCTTGTTTGATAATGGTCTGGAAAATGGATCACAGTCGACTTTTTCTTCCTGTTTTGGATGTGCAGTTTCATACTCTAAGTTAAAGTCACTTGCTGCTTCAATCCCAGTTTCAGTAAATCAGCTTGACTTGCTCATTTCCTCTTTTCCCATCTCACTTGACTTTCGATTCGCTTCTTACCCTAAAAATTCAACATGATTTTTTTTCTAAGATAAAATGTGGCCATGTAATAGTAATATTGTTGTGGCGTTTACATATAGGAAATTATGCAAAAATCACCAAGTTGTTGCTTTCCCCTTTTCTTTATGTTCGTAAGTATACATGCCTGTTTCCCACTCAGAGTAAAAAATAAAAAAGGTATATGTGAGAATAAAAGTCACAAAGTCACATTGTGAGATTTAAAGACACATTGGAAAATAAAGGTTGGCAATTGGGAGATATAAAGTTGCAAATCTTATATATAGATAGATAGATAGCTATATTATAGATATAAATTTAGATACTGTATATAAGAAATAAAACTTTTTTTCAGCAAGGAGCATTAAATGATCAAAAGTATTGCGTAAATACAATTTATAAGTAAAGTATGTAATGCTGTTCGTTGGAACTTTCGAGTCGTCAAAGGATCATGTATCAGTGTATCATGGTTTCCACAAAAATATTAAGCAGCACAACCGTTTTCAACATTGACAATAATAAATGTTTCTTGAGCATCAAATCAGCATATTAGAATGAATTCTGAAGGATCATGTGACACTGAAGCTTTGCCATCACAGAAATAAATTACATTTTTAAATATCTTCAAATAGAAAACAGTTATTTTAAGTTAATATTTGACAAGCCTTGGTGCGCATAAGAAACTCTTAACAACCCAAAAGCTTTAAACAATAGTATATATAGTCACAATAAAATAAAGTTACAATGCTCTTTAATGTATTTCTCTGAGTTGAAAATGGGTGTCTATACATTTGTGACTTTAGGGTAATCCAAAGCTTATCCAAACTTAATCCAGACTTAAAGAAATCAGATTACGTTTTGTTATTATCAAAACATTATTTTCCTCACATGATAGATTAGATGTAAAGCAGCCACACTGCATCACAGTGAGTGTCCTGTGTGGTTAGAGGACGTTCCCATCGCACAGGTTATGCTAAGCGGCTCTGCACCTGAGGTTCTCTGCAGTCACTGTGTGTTATTAGCAAAACTTCTTGCATTGTCTTTCATCAGAATACAGCAGTGGTACCACAAACTCAACAGAGGCTTTCTCGCCGCAATGTGTCTAATAATGAACCTTTCTTGTGAATTCATGAGTTCACTATAGAGGCAGTGAAATTAGTTTGTTAGGTCAGCTGAAGATTTAAAGCCTCTTCTCTTGATATCTATCTGTTGTTTCCCTCGTTTTCTCTTGTTGCCCCTTTTCAATAGCAGAGAGTGCTGAAACTGCAACCTTGAATAACCATCTCAAGTGTCCATCTTTGAACAGCTTTGTATTAAAGAGGATCTTGGCGCTCATAAAATCAAGTGCTTTAGGTCACGTATGCACTACAGTTAAATACACTTGTCACTCTTCGTGCTTTGATTGTTTACAGGAGTGACAGCCGCATTTTACAGTTGTATTTACTCCCAAAAGATTCAGATTGATGACCTGAAAAACTATTTTCGCAGAAATTGCTAGTATTTCACAAATAGTTAGACCGATATTGCATGTAGCTTTGAATTAAACGTGAAATTTTGAAATAAAAAGACTGAAATAGTATTTTCTTGTAAAGAAATCTTCTACTAATCTTTGTTTAAAATAATTATTTTGGGCATAATTATTTATGACCACCCATTTTACAGATAGTATTTAAAGAATTGGTATTAATAAAAATATTGATAATTCTTACCTTGAGCTCATGGATTTCATTTGAATACATCACATTTGGTCTGTTGGTCTCATACGGCCTAGCCGCAAACGTTCAAATAATTCAAAGCACCTGAAGCTCAAAACAGATCTGGAATGAATATAGTTGAACCTCCACACAGCTCCTGTACTACTCTCCACTGGAATTTAATGACTTCTAGTTTGTTGTTTGTGGCAGCTTTAGGGGTCATTATAGCTTTAGCCCATTATTTACTCACCTTCAAGGCATCCTAGGTATATATGTCTTCCTTCTTTCAGATGAATCCAATCGGGTTCTATATAGCTGTGTAATGGCGTCAGGCGGTCGTTGCATTTCATCGGTCCAAATAAGCTGAAATAAGCAAATCCATCCAATAAAACGTGCTGCAGACGGCTCTGGGGGGTGAATAAAGTCCTCCTGTAGTGAATCGATGCGTTTTGTAAGAAAAATAACCATATTTAAAACATAAAAATCACTTTTAATCTAGCTTGCGCTCACTGTTGTACACAGAAGCAGATCCGGGCGGATGACGTAAGATGTTCGGCGTTGCGCATGCGCGGTTGAGTCTCGTGAAAAAACCAACGTTTGTTTCAGGGCAAAGGAAGCAACGTTTCTTACTTTAGCAAAGGGAAACAACCAGTCTCCTCTTGGATTATAGCGAATACCTCCGACATTCTTCTTTACAACATCTGGTTTGTATACTAATTCGTGAGATGTGTTGTGGATCTTCCCCTGCGCTCCGCGTGCGTCATTCTGAGCGGTGCATTCCAACGTAACGTCATACGTCATCCGCCCGTGGAGCTGCTTTCCGTGTACAAACAGTGAGTGCAAGCTAGATTAAATTGATTATTAAGTTTTAAATATGTTGTTTTTCTTACAAAAACGCATCGATTCGCTACAGGAGGCCTTTGTTCAAGCCCCGGAGCCGTGTGAGGCACTTTTTTTTATTATGGATGGATGCGTTTTATTTAACTTCTTTTGGACTGATGAACTGCAACACCCGCTGACAGCCATTAAACAGCTTGGAAGATCAAAAACAATTTTTAATAGAACTCCGACTGGATTCGTCTGAAAGAAGAAAGTCATATACACCTAGGATGGCTTGAGGGTAAATTATGGGCTAACTTTCATTTTTGGGTGAAATATCCCTTTAAAGCCACAAAAAACCGCCTTTATAGATGACAGCTGACAGACAATTATACATCTTTGGTTGCTAATATTACTTTTGTCTAAGTAACTAACACCACATGGCTTAACCAGTTGAAATCCATGTTTCTAATTTAAAGCTGCAAGACCAACCCTGGTTATTAGTGGAAGCCATCATAATTTTGGGTACATATTGATCGTTTATGGTGGCGTTCCTATGTTTTTAATGTGGGAGGGAGACATCTTAAAATGGGTATGCCCTCCAAATATTAATGGAAGGGAATCTGCCAGGTTCCACAGTTGCTGTAATAATAAAATATGTGTTATAATGCTAATATATACTTTTAATATATACTATTTCCTGTTCATTTTCCCTTTCTTTTTGTGAAGTAATTTTTTTGGGAAACCTGGATGAAAACAGCAGACTAGAAAAGTGTTTTTTGGGTTCAGTGGCAAGACCCACAAAAGAGGATAAACTAGTAAGAGAATTAAGTTTGGCGGGAACCCTGTCAAATGAAATCCTATGTGAGAGGAGTGAGTCACACTGCTTTATGATGCAGTGAACAAGATGTCTCATCTCCCCAGTGACTGCTGCCCCCTCCTTTCTTCCATATATTCCCTCACCCTCAACTGTCCACTCATTATTATTCTCTATACACGCCACAACTCCAACTTTATCAGTTGTTGTCTGCTCGTCTTTAAAGGTGAAAGTAATTTGTGTTCCACTAGCGTTAATAAAGTGTGTTCTGTGAGTATGTATGCTCATCACCCTCATGTCATTTCAAACCCATAAGAGTTTGGTTTATCTTCGAAACACAAATTAAGATATATTAATGAAAAGTGGGTAATTTATCTCCTTCCACTAAAAAGTCCATTCCACCAAAATTTTGATACTTCAAAAAGTTAATAGACATCTTAATAGTCATCCATGTGATGTGCATGGTTTACTCAAATTCAAGTCAAGACTTCATATGCATTTCCATAGTGCTTTATACAATACTGGCTGTTTCAAAGCAGATTCACAGTAATAAACAGGAAGATAATGGTGGTAGTGTTGTGAAGAGCAGTAGACAATAGTATTATTATTCAGATCAATTTGGTTCAGTGTTGATTCAGTTAGTTCATTCTCAATGTCAATGTTGCAATGTTCATCAGTTATGAAAAGTTATAGTTGACTGTAGAGGTCAATCGTGTCAGTACAGCCAAATCAAAGATATTACCGAATATTAAGAGTCTTTTAAACCAAGTCTATAAACATCCTTTATGAACAGATTTAATTTAGGCTTTTATTCACATATAAACATTGATGAATTAACATACATAGAGCTTGTCAAATATGGTAAATGGAAGCTCAAAAATATTTGCTTGATGCCCAAAAGCAATGAGGATTGTTCTCGCCAAAACACGGTTGAGCTTCCATTTACCATGTTTGATGTACATTGATCAGTGCTTATATATGAATAAAAACCTAAACTTGAGCTTTTTGTAGCATCAACATTTTGGTATAATGGACTTTTTAATGAAGGGAGAGAAATCTCTCGGGTTTCATTAAAAATGTCTTCAGTTTTGGTTCAAAATTCTTATGGGTTTTGAATGACATGAGGGTGAGTAAATGATGACAGAATTAAAAAAATTTTGGGTGAACTATCCCTTTAACATACCGCTTTTTGGTTATTATACTATATAGTATGCATGATCAGACAGGTTTCCCAAACACCTCAAGGAATGAATGCAATAACACCAAAAATATGACATTAATTGCATTAATGCTAGCTTTGTACTTCTGGCGATTGTAATTAGGCTTCAAAAAATCATAAAGTTGCCTTCTTTTGTGACGATCGTCTTGATGAACTAAATGTGTAAGAATCATAATTATTTGTTGATCAGAGCTTATTTTCTGCAATGCACATTTATGTTCATTAATATACCAATTGATGGATTATGTTTAAATTATCATTCATAAAGGGTTAGGTCACCCAAAAATAAAAAATTCCATACTTAATTACTCACCCTCATGTCGTTTCAAACCCGTAAGACCTTCGTTCATCTTCGGAACACAAATTAAGATATTTTTGATGGAATCTGAGAGCTGTCTGACCCTGCATAGACAGCAATACAACTGAAATGTTCCCAAGTCCAGAAACGTAGCAAGGAGATCTGCAAAATAATCCATGTGACATCAGGGGTTCAACCGTAATTTTACAAAACTATGAGAATAAATTTGTGCGCCAACAAAAAAAAAAAAAAGACTTACAGCATACGTTGTTTACGTCAAGCTGATACTCTCCAAAATGGCGCTAAGGTGGAGGAGACGAATTGTTGAATAACGTCGTTTGTCCTTTTGTGCACAAAAATTATTCTCGTAGCTTCGTAAAATTACGGTTGAAACCCCTGATGTCACATGGATTATTTTACCGATCTCCTTGCTAGGTCTCTGGACTTGGGAACATTTCAGTTGTATTGCTGTCTATGCAGGGTCAGACAGCTCTCAGATTCCATCAAAAGCATCTTAATTTGTGTTCTGAAGATGAATGAAGGTCTTACGGGTTTGAAACGACATAAAGGTGAGTAATTAATGACAGAATTTTAATTTTTGGGTGAACTAACCCTTTAAGACAACTGGTTTTGGTGTTGCTGCGTCTTTGTATGCGTATACTATGCATACTGCATTTTGCACAAGTAGTACGAGTATGCAATTCTGAATACTTGTGTCTACATGTGACATCCTTCTATTATTTCAAAATGACAGTGAAATGTTGAATCACAGACCCCAGGTGAACCAAACTGTGTGTGTTTAAGACATTGTGAGAATGCTGATGAAAGAGGGAGAGGAAAATAGAAAGAGCAGCTGTTAATGCATCAGCAGAAATGTGTCATCATTATGAAAGGTGGGGGCTGAGGAGAGATTTGACAAAAAGCTAAGTGCAATACAACATGATGGGTCAGCCAGTCAGCCTGTTACCATGGAGACGCAGGAGTGGGTGGGAGGAATGCTTTCGTACACCAAACACTTTGCTGACCGTGTCTCTGCATGTGGTGTTGTGTATGCACACATGCTCCGCTGCTCCTGGGTCACATTGCCTCTGTTTCAAAACCCACTGAGATGCCTACATAGACAGCTTTATTATGGCGTTATGGTTGTTCTCCCAATGTGAAGACTGTTAAATAAATTCTAAACAGCAATGCAGGTATCATTTGTGAAGTCAATCCATAGTGCATTGTGGTATTAAGTATAAAATGTAATTTAATACAAAGTATTGATAGAAATAGTTCAATGCAATTAAAATTCACTCTACTGACCCAATCTATATTTTTATGCTTATTTAACCATTAGCATTGTAATATGCTTACAACAAACTACTGAAATCAAATGAATGAACTGTGCGGTTTGTGTGCGGAATGCTATTTGTTTGATGCTGAGCTGCATGAAAGAAATCAATACTTTTATTTAACAAGGACCCATTCAATTGATCAAAATTGACAGTAAAGGCATTTATAATGTTACAAAAGATTTCTATTTCAAATATATGTTATTTTGATCTTTGTACTCATCAGAGAATCCAGGATTTTTTTTTTTGTATGTATGGTGATTTCCACAAAAATATTAAGCAACAAAAAGTGTACGAAATGTTTCTTGAGCAGCAAATCAGCATATTAGAATGATTTCTGAAGGATCATGTGACACTGAAGACTGGAGTAATGATGCTGAAAATTCAGCTTTGCATCACAGGAATAAATAACATTTTAAAATATATTTAAATAGAAAAATTATTTTAAATTGTAAAAATATTTTACAATATTACTGTTTTTACTTTATTTTGCAGCCTTGTTGAGCATAAGAGACTTTTTCAAAAACATTAAAAACTCTTACTGATCCCAAACTTAAAAACGGTATTGGATGACAATCTATTAGGATGATCCCTTAAAAGACAGCTGCCTATGCATGTAGTATACAGCAGGACATCTAACTAGGTTTTGGAAAAAAGTCCATCAGAGTTTGGTTTTCTTGTATTTGTGTTTATACCGTTCGCCCCATGCTTAATTTTGTTTCGAGGCATTGACCTTACAACCCACATGACCCTGAGAGACGTCATGTGTGGAACACAGTGACATGTGTCATCTTATCAGCAAAACAAGCCACTTCCTCCATTTCAGGACAAATGGCCACTGTGGTGAAGAGTTTTGCAGATCAGGATGCTCATGTCCTTTTTCAGCTGAGAGAGAGCATGCGTAGTGTTTCTTTGTGTGCTGACAGGAGGATTACAGTGAAAGTCAGATTAAATCTCAGTAGTCCAAAATGTGACACCTGCCCCTGCGGTGTCCTTGTAATGACAGAGTGTGAAAAGGCCTAAATGCTTTTGGCCTGGGTCCCATCGCTTCTTCATTTGCATACAAGCAATCAAACTGGGCAGCTGGGAGGCATGTTTAAACAGCCACAATTTTACATCGAGGGACATTTCAGCCCCTACTTTTTGGTGCCATTTTACCAATCTCTGCTCTTTCAGGTAGGACTAGTGGGTACATGTCAGTGTAATTCTTATTCATGAACCAAGCTAATAGGTTTATGTGTTCCCCCGCTCTTCAGGTTGTTCCTATGCCTCTGGATTATTATGTTCATGAATTATCACTTCAATTTCAAATTTCTGTTTTTTTTGTCTCTAGTCTTTTCTCACATAAAGCTAGGAGTGATTCATGAATGAGTCTCAAAAACTTTAAATGCACTTAGCATTTTTGGTAGTTTTTTTAAATGCCTGAAATAAGGTCTTTGATTAACACAAACTCAAATATTTTCATATTTTCTCACATAATGCATGCTATATTTTCATGCTCTTGCCAAACTATTTTAACTCAAACTTCGTGTTTAAATAAAGATTGTAAGATTTGGCCCACAAAATATGCCATCACTGCAGCTCTCTATTGTATGACTTTAGAAGACTTGTGGACACAAGTTATATTGACTAACTTTTATGGTACCTTTTATGGTAGCTTTTTGTAATTTTTGGAGTTTGGCAGTGTAACTCATCCATTTCAGTGTGAAAATGAGCAGCATGGGCATTCTGCAAAATATCTTTTTTTTTTGCGTGAAGGTTTGAATGCAAAACGAGGAATAATCATACTGATCCATCTAATTTAAGTATTTTCATCAATATTCATTAATATACAGCTCCTTTGCATTCCCTCACATTTCCTGAATTTACTTTGTATGTTATGAAACCTTTAGATAACCTGCGTTATTCTCTCATCAGCTGTCATTAGCTTGCGATAGTTTCTTCCTTCATAAAGCAAAGAGAGAATGTAGTGTAATTTTCCGTAATTGTTGTCAGGATTGTTTATTTTTTTTAAATCTGGTGTTTTAATCTTTTTATTTATGAAGTTGGCAAATTTTCACATTTTCTGTGGATTAACTTGCACAAATTAATTGTTCACCTCAAGACCAGTAATGTCCACTAACAAAGTAAATAGAGTAAATTTTGATTTCATGCAGACTTTAAAAGAAAGTCTACAATTTTAGGCAAAAGGGAAAAATGTATCTATGGAAAGGTATGGTTTTGGGCGAAAACGTTTGAAAGACATTGGGAGTTGGATCGTTTGTGCGCTAAAGGCACATAATTGACACACTTCACCTTTAAACATAGTCATTTACTCTTTATACACTGATGTCTGAGGTTTGAAGTTCATCAGCAGAGTTTGATACTAAATGTCTGTTTGTGCACCCCAGGTGGCTCCCCGTTGAGTGAGCTGTCATGGCCGTCCTCTCTGGCAGTGGTTGCTGTCTCCTTCTCCGGCCTCTTCACATTTGTCTTCCTCATGCTAGCCTGCCTGTGCTGCAAGAAAGGGGACATCAGCTTCAAGGTGAGATCTCAGTCTTCATTAGTCATTTCATCCATCAAAATGGCCTTCCAAATTAAAGGAAGATGAGAAATTAATGTCTTCTTCAGTGCCCCATTCTAATTTTTTATAGGCACGTCACTCAGCAACCTATTATCATTTTGTTTGATGTCACCTTGTTTTTTTTCCCAGAAGTACATCATGTCGTTCAGCCTGTTAGATTTGATTTGTCTTTCTAGTCATGTACGCATGTACCAACACAGCCTCACAACGAAAACGTCAATCTTCAGCACTTTTTCTCTGTGCAAAACACAAATGTCTTTGTGTTCCTTTTTACCTCATTTCAAGGATTAAAGCTTTCCTTTTATTCTGCCCATTTTTTGTTCTATCTACTTCAGAACTGTGCATTCTTCAAACACGTGATAACCTGAAGACAAATGAGATTTATGAAACAATCTATGAAACTGAAGCATCATAGCACAATTAGGCAGACTATTGACTGTTTTTTAAAGACAGGATCCTGTCTCCTAATATTTCTTGCTCAACATCTCGAGCAGTATTGCATGAATGCTTTGTGGAGATGGAGTCTCAGCGAAGATAAATCCAAGATCGCAGACAAAGCAAGAGAAATAATTATAAATCTAGTTGTAAGTCATGCAATTCTCAGAAGTATTGAGAAGTACATGCTAATTACACTATACTGATATTGTCGATGCACTGATTTCAAAATTCTGGACAATATCTATAAGCCCGTAATTACTTTGATGCTTTGGCAGATATTAAAATTAGAAACTATTTTGTAAAAAAAAACAGTAAAAAAAAAAAGTTAAAAACCACATTGCTAATTTTATAATGCGTACGAATAAATGTAGGGATCCAAATGAAAATGATACTATGGATTTGCCTACATGTAACATTATTATTGTAGTATTTTCAAAGATAATTGTACGTGGTGATGACACCAAAGTAGAAAAATGTACACCACTTAAAGGGGTCATATGATGCTGCTAAAAAAGAACATTTTGTGTATTTGGTGTAATGAAATTAATTTATGCGGTTTAAGGTTAAAAAAAAAAACACATTATTTTCCAAATACTGTACATTATTTTTTCTCCTCTATGCCCTGCCTTTCTGAAAAGTGTCGATTTTTACAAAGCTCATCGGTATGAAAAACGAGGTGTGCTCTGATTGGCCAGCTATACAGTGCATTGTGATTGGCTGAATACCTAAAGTGTGTGACGGAAGTGTTACGCCCCTTACATACTGTGATGATACCATACTGTCAGGCCGGAGCGATGATTCAAAAACATGAAAAACCATCATAAATGAGCATTTGTTGCATCCAGTGGGGACATATTTACTGATTATAATGACTTTTACTGTATTTTTACACATTGCATCGCACCGCGTAAACATTTAAAACCATGTCTGCATTGTGATCGGAGAAATGACAAAACAACAAGCGCTACTCTACACTCTAAACTCGCATTTGAATCAGTGGCAAATTCTTTAAATATAAAAAAAATTACTTACAGTCTGTGAGTCAGAACAGCCGGCATTATAGTCTACTCTCCCAGGATCAGGAAAACAGTCCTCCATAAAATGCGCTGGACACATCGGAATATTTGTGTTGAACTGTTCTGGAACCGTGTTGTAAACTTAACAACTGATTTCTAGTCATGTCCTCTTTTAGAAGACCAAACAAAGAAGTTTCGCTTTCACAACAAAACACACACGCGTCTTCACGACATGGCGGCATCAACAATACTACAGCAAGAATAAAAGGTTACGCTTTCTTTCTTTGCGTGAACGTTTGGGCAGCGTTATTCAAATCTTCCCACATTTTGATGTAGACATGTGGGAGCGTGTTAGAACGAGCAGTTTTAGGTAGGTGTGGCTGACTCTTAACTTTTATAAAGAAATCTCTTTGGATTTGCGATTTAGTCTTTGCAACTTTGCAGATTTTTATGCACCAAGAGCTTGTAACACTCCAAAGAGAAAGGAAAAATTTAAATCGCATCATATGACCCCTTTAAGAATCTTTTTTTTTTAAAGAAATTAATAGTTATAGGCAAGGACACATGATCAAATTGATCAAAAGTTATATTTATAATGTTACAAAATTATTTTATTTCAAATAAATGCTTTTGAAGTTTCATCAAATAATCCTGAAAAAGTATCTTGGTTTCCACAAAAATATTAAACAGCACAGCTGTTTTCAACATTGATAGTAAGAAATTAATTTTTTTAGCAGCAAATCATCATATCAGAATGATTTCTGAAGGATCACGTGACACTGAAGACTGGAGTAATGATGCTGAAAATTCAGCTGTACTATCATAGGAATACATTTGTATATAGGTACTGTACATTCAAACAGGAACAACTGTGATTTTGAATTGTATTGATATTCAAAATATTACAGTTTTACTCTGTTTTTAATAAAATAAATGCAGCCTTGCTGAGCATCAGAAACATATTTCCAAAACTAAATTTTTTTTTAAAATACTGATCCCAAAATGTTGAACTGTAGTGTATTTACAGTATACGGATACAAATTAATAATAAAAAAACTTGATATGTTGCTGATACATTGTGCATCGCAATATATTTATGTTCTTTAGAGTGCTTCAATTTTAGCTTAGCAACATGCTATTGCTACATAGAGTTCTGAATTTCAGATGTCACCAAAATGCGTGGCATTCATTACAGTCAGGATGCTGCATTATAGGACAGCTGCCCATGTAGGCATCGGTGCAGCTCACTAGGTTTAGGAACAGAGCCATTGCATTTCTTTGTGAAGTATGGTACTTCCAACCCAGCACGGCTCTGATGCATGGGGTGATTCTGCTCAGGTGGATGAAGCCTCTGCCTAATAGACAGGTTTTGCTCAGCAAAAACAAAAATGAGAGGGAACATGAAGATTTGACAGAGAATATGAACAGACGGGGACAGAGTTGTTATTAGATTTGGTTTGGCCCACACAGTTGAGGATTAATGTATCAGAATAAGCGGCTGTTTATGTCCACATGCACTGCGGCAGTGGGAGAATGGCACATCATAGGAAGCGTCGCAGCTCACAGCTACAGACCCTTAAAATGCTGCCTATAATGTCGTGTGTCTGGACTGTGTGTTTTTAATAGGATTGTCTGCTCTAAGTGACTGTGTGAGTGGGTGGATGGTTTGTCCATGTCTGTCCCACACTGGGCTGACTGTGAACGTGCTTCTAGTCCAGGAAGTCTCAGTGGCACAGATAATTAGCATGGCATTTGGTGTTCTGTGGAAATCACAGGTTGCCACCCTGTGGAAAATCTGTCTGTATTTGTATGGCCGTTCAGACAGAACGCAAGCTGACCTGTTATAGACTGACCTGGAGGAAGGCAATGGAAAACATGGTCCTCGGTGGGATGAATAATAGCAAATTAGAGATTATGATGTTAATAATAATAATAATTCATTACATTTATATAGCACTTTTCTAAGCACTCAAAGCGTTTGACATTGTCAGGGGGTATCTCCTCAACCACCAACAGTGTGCAGCATCCACCTGGATGATGCGACGGCAGCCATAGTGCGCCAGAACGCCCACCACACACCAGCTTATTGGTGGAAAGGATTGAAGGAGAAGCCATTCACTATATGGGGATGATTAAGAGGCCATGATGGTCAGAGGGCAATGGGCAAATTTGGGCAATGGGATTTTTAATGACCACAGAGAGTTAGGACCTCGGTTTAACGTCTCATCTGAAGGATGGTGCTTTTTGACATTGCTGTCCCCCCCCCCCCATCACTATACTGGGGTGCTAGGACCCACACAGACCACAGGGTGAACACCCCCTGCTGGCCTCACTAGCACCTCTTCCAGCAGCAACCTAGTTTTCCCAGGAGGTCTCCCATCCAGGTACAGACCAGCTCAACCCTGCTTAGCTTCAGTGGGCAACCAGATGAGAGCTGCAGAGATAGCCGCTGGCATATATGCTGCATATATTAAATATATGTTCATTGTTGTGTACATTTTCTAGACTTACTTGCTCTTTCTAAATCATTAAGCCATAGCACAAGCCTGTAATTCTAAATTAATGTACCTAATCATTATCAGCATCAGAATATAATTATATATATACTAATATATCTATCTTTACATTACCTTAGTCATTTAGTAGCAACGCTTTTATCCAAACGACTTATAAATGAGGACATGTAAGCATCAAAATCAACAAAGAGCAATCATATACATCGATACAAGTCTCAGTTAGCTAACTCATACACGTAGCAGGCGTGTTTGTTATAAAAATAAAAAACGCTAGAATAAAAAAATAAGCACGAGTGTGAGTTTTTTTGCTTTGGCGAAGTGTATAATAAATGAAAAGAACACAGATAGAATACAAAAAGATTAGAAAAGCCAGTGTTAGTTTTTTTTTTTTTTTTTTACCCTCTGGGGTCCGCGGGTGTTTTGGGGCCCTGAGAAGTTTTGACATACCCTGACATTTGTGCTTTTTTCAGTTGCTTATAACTTTACTGCTAAGTTTAGTAGGCCATATCCAACTGGGCCATACTATGTGGGCCGCATGTACTGGATTACGTGATTGTTGTTTTTGAGAAAACGTTTATGCGTGGTTAGTGAGAAACTAAATTTTTTAAGTCACTGAAATAAGGCCATAAAACAAATACAGAACATTTTGTTCACAAGACTTTTGAGAACTGATCTTGAAGTCTAGATTTTTTGCTTCAATATTATGTGAAAATAATCTTACTCATTCACAGAAAACAATAAATTGATTTAAATTTTCTAAGACACTTTGTGTAGAAAAGGAATATGCGAGGAGCCGTGAATGATCATGCATAATGATGTGATTCACACCTGAGAAAACAAAGGCCTGCATAATGAGCTGCATAATAAGCCTTTCAGTCAGGTGTGTGACTGAAAGGGAATTGCTACAAGAAAAATGTGAGGAAAAAAAGAAAATGTATATATTTTTTGTTTTTAGTTTATTTAGAATATATATAACTACCACATCATTTTGGGAGTGTGTGCATCACATGGTCTTAGCTGTGGTCCAGGTTCTTGTGCGGGCAGGAATCTCAGAGCCTGTGGAACATGTCAACATCAGTCTGTTTCCCATGAGCGAGTGGGCTGCTTATTTGCTTTGGCTCTCTACTGTTATTCTCACATCTGAAATAAAAAAGCAAGCTTGCTGTTTACACAAACTACATTATTATCATTATTATGATGTTCACTGATACTATTACTAATTTATCGAAACAAAGAACACATTTACCACATAGCAAACATGTTTTACCATGCAGTAACTAAATCAAATGTAAGTAACATCTGTAAAATAGTGAATGGACACTTACTCTAAGATTCTGAATGGAGTTGAAAACAGAACAAGCGTCTCCTTCCTGTAAGAGTGGTATATTCACAGTCCTAAAAGAATTTTATAAACAATCGTTAGCATTTTTTCCCCCACAGTACCTTAGTATAGTATGCATACTTCAGGAGAAAACAATGCCAATTCTTACATTTTAACACTACCAACCACAAATAATATTACCATATAGTCTAGCATATAAAAGTACAATTACTATACTGGCACTTACTCCTATATTTTCCAGCGCACTCAGCAAAACGATAGAGTGCAAGTCTAAAAGGGACAATGTTTTTTTTTTTTTTTAAAGAGAGATTAGAATAGAGATGCTAGAGTTTAATGGCCAAATAAAGATGGAGAGCATGTGTTTTAGCCAATTTCTTGAAGGTGGTAAGGACTCAGCTCTCGGACTGAGTTGGGCCGTCTTCCACAATGAACATTTAATTTACAATCGTAAAAGTGATTTTGTGCGTCTTTGGGATGGCACAATAAAGCGACAATCACTTGCAGAACGCAAGCTTCTAGAATGAATTAAGGTAAAGGGGTGCAGAGCCAGTCGTGGTTTTGTAGGCAAACATCAATGCCTTGAATTTAATGCAAGCAGCTATTGGTAGCCAGTGTAAATTGATGAACAGAGGTGTTACGTGCGTTCTTTTCGGCTCATTAAATTTATCTTGCTGCCACGTTCTGGATTAATTGGTAAGGTTTGATAGAACTGGCTGGAAGACCTGCCCAGAGAGCATTGCAATAGTCCAGCCTGGACAGAACAAGTGCTTGAACAAGTAGTTGTGAAGCATGTTCCGAAAGGAAAGGGCCTGATCTTCTTGATGTTGAAAAAAGCAAATCTGCAGGACCGGACAGTTCTAACAATGAGATCAGTGAAATTCAGCTGATCATCAATCATAAATCCAAAGTTTCTGACTGTTTTTGAAGGAGTTATGTTTGATATGCCTAACTGGATGGTGAAATTGTGAAACAATGGGTTTGATGGAACCACAAACAGTTCTGCCTTGGCAAGGTATTTTTAAGTGATGTCCTTCAATCCACAAGAAATGGGCTGTTAGACAACGAGATGCGCACTTCGTCAGATCATCAGGATGAATGAAGGTAGAGTTGAGTGTCGCAGCTAGCATGATATGAAAGCCCATGTGTCTGAAATGACAGAACTAGTGATGCCAGTAAACAGGAGAAGAGAAGGTCCAATCACTGAGCTGCTGCACCCCAGTAGTTAGATGTTGCGGCTTGGACACTTCACCTCTCCAAGATAACTTGAAGGACCTATCTGAGAGGTAGGACTTGATCCACTGGAGTGTAGTTCCTGAGATGCCCTTTGCTAACAGGGTTGACAGGAGGTTCTGGTGGTTAACCGTGTCAAAAGCAGTGGACGGATCCAGCAAGATAAGTATTAAAGATTTGGAATCCGCTCTTGCCAGTCTTAGGGCTTCACATCTGCGAGCAAAGCAGTCTCGGTTGAACGTCCACTTCTGATCTGACTGGTGCTGCAAGCGTGTTGTATCTGGGTTAGAATAGCGATACTTGGGGAACACAGCTCATTCATGTTTTTGCAATGAAAGGAAAAGGAAATGTCTGTAGTTCTCTAAAGAGTGGTTACAGGTTGGTTTCTTAATTAGTTGGGTTTATACGAGCCCTGTCTAAATTGTTGAGAGAAAACACCAGGACGATATTTCAATGATGTGAGTGAGTGCAGGTACCTACAGCAAATGGCTTGAAGGAGATGAGATGGAATTGGATCAAGCGGACAAGTTGTAGGATGATTAGAAAGGATGAGTTTTGAGACTTCTGCCTCATAGAGTGAAGAGAAGGATGTGAACGAGTGTATGTCTAATATAAATGTATATTATATATACAGTTATATAATAGAGATTATATCTATATATATTATATATATATATATATATATAATATATATATATATATATTGTGTATATATATATATATATACATTTTAATATAAAATAATTCCTACTAATTTTTGAGTATAATAGCTGCACCAAATATAATATACTATAATATATATAATATAGTATACTATAATCTATATGAAATGCCCTGAATTGAATTTTTTTGAATACAGTAATAATATCAGCACCAATATTATAAGTAATATTGCCCCTAATTATGACTAATTATCACTAATTAATCAAATATTTATTAACGTATGTAGAATACGAAATTGGAATGATATATAAAGAATATAATCTGGCAGCTATGCCTATTCACTATTAATTCATCTAATTTTATTAATCTATATTAATCTATAAAAATATTCACTGATATGTAAAATACACTGAAATTGGAATTTCCTGATATGGTATAATCTCAGCACCAATCATCCTTTATCTACCCTAATTGAAATTCAGGACCTGAATGGACATTTAATAGGTCATTTAATTCTGAATGGTGCATATGCCACATAACCCTATGCTGTACCATGGTAGAACCATAGTATTTTTGTAAGGTTACACATGATAAAAAATCGCTCAAATCATGCTCAGATTGAACAGTAATTGAACAGAAACACAAAGGTGTAGATTTAACTGACATTACCAAGGAGTGGATGGCATTTGCTGCAGTATGTGGGACCAGACCACATCTTTCCATCCTGATTTCACATGTATCTCTGTTACACATAGTCGTGTTGGTATTAAATGTGACTAAAGCCTCTTTAGAGATTGTGTGTATTGTGAACGAGCACCAGCCCCTCTCACACACGCTGATGGAGTGAGACAGCTGCTCTTCCTGAATGGAAAACAGCCCTCGCTCCCCAGTGCAGTGCAGTGAGCTACAGCTACAACTATTGAGTCTAATTGAAATGAGTTGGCTGCCTCACATTAGCTTACTTTTCATCAAGATGTTTGGGCTTCTTATTATGCATTTGTTGAAAAGAGTCTGACTGTATGGCTGCAGTCCATGATGGTCGGACATCCTGTGCCAAAATCAAACTGAACACTTTCTACTATCTATGTCAGTAGACATTTGTCAGAGTAGACTTGATTAGTTCTCTTAAACATTAGTACCCTTTTGGTAGATGTCATAACTACACCATTATGTGGGTAAATAGCATATCTCTTATTAAACGAGGTGGAGTAGACGTGCACATTATGTTCAGTCTGTCATACTGTTTTAAGATGTATAATTGAACAGACTGTACTTCTGTCAGAGTCAGACTCATCAAAATTGTATTGGCATGATTATTAAAATGTATAAGATTAATTACTTACTGGACTGTTAATAGACATACAGACAAAAATAAAAAGATAAGGTAAAATGAAAATTGTCTTTATTCCACCATGCACATAAAGCAAGAAGCATCACTAGCTCACTTCAAATGAAAGTTTTTATCGACTACTGGTGAATAAAGATAACTGCTGCCTCCTCTTCAAATATGTCTTGTTAGCACTTCAGTAATGCACACATAATGCATTAATAACAGATTGAAGTATGAAATATTTAGATGGACTGTGTGAATTAAGTAAATTACTTTGCACCCTCAAGTGGTTCTAAATGATATTGCATCACTTTGCCTCAGAGCCACATCCACCCCTGATGATAAACACCACATTAGCAGATGCGGTTCAGTATAGATTTGCTCTTAGAGCTTGTTTTACATTTAGTGGAAACCATTTTATAAACCAAATAGAAACTACACACAACCATGTATTTAACCTTTCTGCCAGAGTACCAGAATTAAATAAATAAGTGGTCCCATAATATATGCACACAGTCAAATCTATTATTACTATTAGTTTATGCAGGAAAAAAAGTGGTCTTCCCATCTGCTGCCTGGAGAATAGAGAAATGGCTGTTTTTCCCCTTCCTCAGCAAATCCTATTTTCTTCAGAGACCAATTGTAATATTACATAAAGAAATGTTGTACGTCTTAAAATGGGAGAGGTACTACGGCAGCAGATAAGAGATGTTGTCCATTGTAATCGGCCAAACAAAAAATATGAGGATATGCAGGCAGAGAGAATACTCTTTTATAGAGCTTATAGTCATGGACAATAGTCATAAGTGAAGAATTGGCTAGTAGGAATGTAAATTGAATTGGCCAAAGCTAATAGGAATTGGAATTTCAATTGGATTGACAGAAAATGAAATGAAATGCGTTACAGTCACACAACAGATGCTCACAACTGCTCTACAACTTGCTGTCAACAACAGTACTGGTGAAAAGGGGGTGAATGCCTTTATTGTACTGAATATAATATAGACTGAGGAACTCTTTGGTCTTAATATCGTAACTGCAACAAATTCTATCAAATTTACACATACTGTAAAAATGTTTGACTAAAAAAATCAGAAAAATACTGTAAAATGTTCAATTAAAAACCTGTTAACCCTGTAAAGCCTGAAAAATCGATTTGTGTAAAATAAACCGTTTAGTGACCTTAGACAAACTATATATTTAAAAAATAGTTTATTAATAATTAAAATAATATTTTTTTTTTAGCATATATTGATACATCAACGCCTTTATATGGCTCATATTGTCTGATACTAGGAGAATATGAGCTCAAAAGGGAAAAAGACACAAATATGCAAATGGTCAGTTGCGAGCTATATGTGGCCAAAAGTATGAATTCTTTGTAATGTAATCAATGAATTTTATAAAGTCAGCACTACTTGCATAAAGCATATACGTATCAGTTGTCAATTAATCGCCATAATATCATATAATATAGCTTGTAAGATGACCTTTGAAATGCTTAGTTTTTATGCCCAAACTTGTATTTTATTGTGAGTGTAAACCCCATTATATCAATGCAATGACTATTGAGAGATGAACAATTAAATATTCCTCAAACCCCACAACCTGACGGGGGACATTTTACCACGTACTCTACAGGCCTTTACTTACTAAAAAGTCTAACTCATCAACGTGTGGATCATACACTACAGGTTTTGATCAAGATATTTGTGCTACAACTATGATACAGTATGATGCAGGCTTTATAGGGAGAACTGATTAACTGTAGATTACTTTACCATGTACAGTGAACATTTTTAATTGTTTAACAGTGCATTATATGTATGTTTTTTCAAGTATGAATTACCAGTAAAAAAAAAAAGAAAACAGTAAAAGGGCATTTTAATTGAGTGCTTTACACATACTGCTTAACACATTACTGAAATAAATATAATTTATTTTGTATACTAATTATTAATCGATAATACTACTTACTTTTAAATTCAAATTAGTTCTCATCCTACCCCAATCAAAAAAAAAAAAAGCCAAATTCAGATCAAACACCGGATTGAATCATGCTGGGTATGTCCACCGTATTCAGTACTGCAATTCCCCACAAAGAGGCTCAACAATAGTCACAATGTGTGAGTATGAGCCACCATGTGGAGCTGTGGGAGCTGGATAGGTTATTGGGTCCAAGCAGATGATTGCCCAATTTTCGAAATGTGGCATCCAGCATTCATAACAGAGAGAGAAAATACCACAAGAGAGACTTTCATCTGCCATCACACTGTGACAAAAGAGACCATTAAAATGTCATATTAATTTCACAGTATGCATAAAGTAATAGAGCTGATGTAAGAATGCCAGTCTGAATTTCCTGCTTGTGTTTGAATTGTGCCATTTATTTCATTTTTTCTTAAAGAAATGATTCGTTTTATTAAGCGATGACGCATTAAATTGAACAAAAATGACAGTAAAGACATTTTAATGTTTATATTATGTTTTTAATATTTCTATTCATCAAAGGATCCTACCAATGTATCAGTTTCAACAATAACCGTAAGAAATGTTTCTTGAGCAGCAAAAAAGCATATCAGAATGATTTCTGAAGGATCATGTGACACTGAAGACTGGAGTAATGATGCTGAAAATTCTGCTTTGCATCACAGGAATAAATTGCATTTTAAATACTGAGATAGAAAACAAACATTTGAAGTCTCTGTGTGATTTTGTTCCCTGCAGGAATTTGAAAATATGGAGGGGGAGGAGGGCCAAGCAGACCTTTCCACTTTAGCCTCCCCCAGCTCTCAGAACGACCCCGAGGTTTATATCCTGCCCCTGACGGAGGTCTCACTGCATGTGTCCAAACAGCCCAGCAAGCCATGTAAGAATCCGTATAGTTTTGGTCATTATTGATTTATGATTCACAAAAGGAGACATTTTGAATAATGTGCTGACTGATCTTTTCCATGCATTGAAAATGTAATGCAAGTGATTTGGAACGAGTGCTGGTCATGTGATTCACGGTAGCAACTGCGAGGAGGCGGCCCTAGGCTTTATCAAAAAAAAAGGAAAACATGATTTAAATGAGACTTACTGCCTGTGCTAACATTGGTGTTTATAGTCGTCACGCACTGCAGGCAGATTGCTGGTTATGTTTCTCTTTAATAAACAATACTGAAAGTAAAGTGCCACACTACGCTGATATTTGTCCCTCACATTCCTAACAGCCTTGTGACAGGAAGAGTAAAGATACAGTACTGTGCCCATTGTGAACGGATGGTTCTGGAAAAAGACCAGTGGCCTTGTTTATGTTCTCACAGTGTAGAGAAGGGTGGAGAGCGAACCGTCTCTGGAAGCAGAGCACACATCTGTCAGCTGCATAATGCACCGTGAGACCGGCCCAGAGGACTCCTGGTATAATGGATGCATGTGAACTGGACTGCAGAGAGGAAAGGAAGTTATTAATGCATGGAAGCACTGGAGAGTACAGATGGAAATGAAACTGTTTTTAACATCAATATTACAACAGATATGAAACAGATGCGTCTGAAAACCAAAATAACTGTAGATTTTCATCTCGTTAGAAGATATTGATTTGTTAGTGGTGCTTGCTAAGGCAACCAACAATGGCTTGTGGTCATATTTTAAGTCAATGTTTTTGTAAAACACATTACCGTTCAAAAGTTTGGGGTTTTTGAAATAAATTAATGATTTTATTCAGCAAGGATGCATTATATTGATCAAAAGTGACAGTAAAGACATTTATAAGGTTATAAAAGATTTCGATTTCAAATACATTGTTCTTTTGTACTCTCTATTCATTGGAGAATCTAATAAAAAACATATCAGTTTTCCATGAAATTAGCAAATAGTTTTCAACATTGTTTTCAACACTGATAATAATATGAAATGTTTCTTGAGCAGCAAATCAGCATATCAGAATGATTTTTGAAGGATCGTGTCACACTGAAGACTGAAGACCATTATGCGAATTCCCCTTGATCACCGGAATAAATTGCATGTTAAAATATATTAAAATAGAAAAGTTATTTTAAATTTTAATAATATTTTACAATATTCATGTTTTACTGTATTTTTGATCAATAAATTGCCTTGGTGAGCATGAGAGACTTCTTAAAACTAACAAAGATGAAATGAATAAACCCCAAACCTTTTAATGTAATATAACTATATTCAACAGCCAAAAACAAAAACAATTATATATATACTGGTATATAATATATATACATATATTGGGAATCTGACTTTTTTGCTAAGCTGAGCTCTCGTGCCTCCGTTGGTAAAAAAATGAGCCATTCACCATCGAGTGTTCACTTTCAGCGCTTAGGAGTGTTGAGAAAAGAAACCTTGTAGGGGAGGCTAGCCTCCTTTCTGGTATATCAGCCAATCATCATAGAGATGTAAATTACATGATATTAGTTTGAATATCTCGCGCTGCGCTGATAATGTACCAAGTACATATGATGAGTAGCAATATTGAATATTTAATCGGCAACAGATTTACCAAGCTGTCATTCAAACAGTATATAAACAAATTAAAAAAAAAGGGAAAACAGCCTAAGCTGGATAAAGGCTCACCTATACACCAAGAAAAAAAAATAAGGCGTGCGTTCACGACAGTATCATGACGTGAGCGTGTGGCGGCGCTGACCCAGATCCGGCATGATGGCGCCGCCACACACTCGCGTCATGGTACTGTCATGACGAAAATGTGGAATAAAGTCGTTATTATTGTTTTCTTTGCACACAAAAACTATTCTCATAGCTTCGTAAAATTACGTTGAACCACTGATGTCACACTGACTACTTTGTCGATCATCTTGGTACATTTCTGGACCTTGAACGTGGTAGTTACCTTGCTGTCTATGGGAGGGTCCCTCATATTTCATCAAAAATATCTTAAAATATGTTCCGAAGATGAACGAAGGTCTTAAAAGTTTGGAACAACATGAGGGTGAATAATTAATGGAAGATGTGTCATTTTTTGGGTTAACTAACCCTTTAAACCACTGCATACAACACCCTGGCAACCCTCAAAAATGTCTTGGCATAATGGGTACATACTATTCAGACCCCCTTACATTTGTCACTCTTTGTTATATTGCCGCCATTTGCTAAAATCATTTAAGTAATTTTTTTCCTCATTAATGTATACACAGCACCCCATATTGACAGAAAAAACACAGAATTGTTGACATTTTTGCAGATTTATTAAAAAAGACAAACTGTGAAATATCACATGGTCCTAAGTATTTAGACCCTTTGCTGTGACGCTCATATATTTAACTCGGGTGCTGTCCGTTTCTTCTGATCATCTTTGAGATGGTTCTACACTTTCATTTGAGTCCATCTGTGTTTGATTATACTGAGTGGACTTGATTAGGAAAGCCACACACATGTCTATAAAAGACCGAAAAATTCTGCTGCCCTTAAGTTCCCTAGTAGCACAGTGGCCTCCATAATCCTTAAATGGAAGACGTTTGGACGACCAGAACCCTTCCTAGTGTTGGCCGTCCGGCCAAACTGAGCTATTTGGGGGAGAAGAGCCTTGGTGAGAGATTTAAAGAAGAACCCAAAGATCACTGTGCTGAGCTCCAGAGATGCAGTCGGGAGATGGAGAAAGTTGTAGAAAATCAACCATCACTGCAGCCCTCCACCAATCTGGGCTTTATGGCCGAGTGGCTGGATGAAAGCCTCTCCTCAGTGCAAAACACATGAAAGCCCGCATGGAGTTTGCTAAAACACACCTGAAGGACTCCAAGATGGTGATAAATAAGATTCTCTGGTCTTATGAGACCAAGATAGAACTTTTTGGCTTTTTGTGTGGAGAAAACCAGGCACTGCTCAGCACCTGTCCAATACAGTCCCAACGTGAAGCATGGTGGTGCAGCATCATGCTGTGGGGGTGTTTTTCAGCTGCAGGGAAAAGACGACTGGTTGCAATCGAGGGAAAGATGAATGCGGCCAGTACAGGGATATCCTGAGAAAACCTCTCCATTAGTGCTCAGGACCTCAACTGGGCCGAAGGTTCCTTCCAACAAGACAATGACCCTAAGTACACAGCTAAAATAATGAAGGAGTGGTTTCACAACAACTCTGTGACTGTTCTTTTATGGCCCAGCCAGAGCCCTGACTTAACCCAAATGAGCATCTCTGGAGAGACCTAAAAATGCTGTCCCACCACGTTTACCATCCAACCTGACAGAACTGGAGAGGATCTGCAAGGAGAAATTGCAGAGGATCCCCAAATCCAGGTGTGAAAAACTGTTGCATCTTTCCCAAAAAGACTCAGGTGTATAATCACAGGTTGCTTCTACTAATACGAGCAAGGTCGAATACTTAGGACCAGTATATTTCCCGTTTTTTTTTTAATAAATTTGCAAAAATGTCAACATTTCTGTGTTTTTCTGTCAGTATGGGGTGCTGTGTGTACATTAAAATTAACTTAAATGATTTTAGCAATGGCTGCAATATAACAAAGAGTGAAACTTTTAAGGGGGTCTGAATACTTTCCGTACCCACTGTACTGGTAAAAAATGTACAGCCTGTATGCACTGTAAGTCGCTTTGGAAAAAAGCGTCTGCTAAATGCATACTTATTATTAGTAATTATTATTATAATGGTCATGAGTTTACAACAGCCCCCCAACCTCCCCCCCCCCACTTTTACACAGGCAAACAACATTAACATTTTCTTCTTGAATGATAAAAATCTACTGAATGTACTACATTTGATTTTACATCAAGTCAAATCAAATTGCTCAATGACTGCCTATGTGGAAGCTGGCGGTGGATGAAGCCGTGCAAGTCAGGTTTTCTCCCTATGACTCATGTGCTCTGTCTGCGTAGAGCATCAGGGGAGGGTGGGGAAGACAGTGGGATGCTGGGTTGAAACACAGGCAGGGATTGGACAAGAGTTTTAGGTGTCAGCCAATAGTCTCTGGATTGTTCGTCGCCCGTGGTAACGGCCAAGTGATTGGTCCAGGTGTTGCAGAGTGAGAGGGTAGCACAGAGTCCCTCGTGACATTGAGAAGGGCTCGGTCATGGTTGAACCGCTCCTTCTCCTTTTCCTCCCCCTTCATCCTTCTGCGTGTTATATTAATGCAAAGAGTTGGAAATTAACACTTGACTGAATGAAATGGAGTAAACCCCCACATATGAATGTCCCTGGTGTTCTTTCATTCCTAAACTATATTTACTGGTTTTCACGGAATGCAACATAAGCTTCATTCTGGAAGAGGTCGAGCATGGAGAATCAGAGAAAGAGGGGGATCACATTTATGGCCCTAAACTGTAGACATCGTCCAACTTAACTATCGTCTCAAAAAAAGTTTGGGGTCAGCAAGATTTTTTTCATGTTTTTTGAAAAAAGTCTCTTATGCTCATCAAGGCTGCATTTATTTGATCAAAAATACAGAAAAAACAGTAATCTTGCAAAATGTTATTCCAATATAAAACAATGGTTTCTATTTTAATATCCTTTAAAATATAATTTATTTCTGTGATGCAAAGCTGAATTTCCATCAGCTATTACTCCAGTCTAAAGTGTCACATGATCCTTCAGAATCACTCTAATATGCTGATTTTATAGTATAATTTTCAGTGTTGGAAACAGTTTTGCTGCTTAATTTTTTTTTTGGAAACTGTGATACTTTTTTTTTCAGGATTCTTTGATGGATAAAAAGTTAAAAAGAACAGCATTTTTTAAAAATATAAATATTTTGTAAAATTATAAATATC
This sequence comes from Sinocyclocheilus anophthalmus, assembly GCA_018155175.1. NCBI lineage: Eukaryota > Metazoa > Chordata > Actinopteri > Cypriniformes > Cyprinidae > Sinocyclocheilus > Sinocyclocheilus anophthalmus. Next base: position 751,665 of record JADLZN010000050.1, read on the forward strand.
TTTACTGCCACTTCTGATCAATTTAACACATCCTTGCTGAATAAAAGTTTTAATTTCTTTCAAAAAAAAATTTGGAACTGTAGTGAGTATTGTTAAAAAGCGTTCTTTTTAAATAAAGGCTCTCTTTGGACGGTTATTCATCAAATAATCCTGAAAAAAAGTATCACAGGTTACAAAAAAATATTTGGCTGCACAACAGTTTCCAGCACTGATAATAAATCAGCATATTAGAATGATTTCTGAAGGACATGTGACACTGAACTGGACTAATGGCTGCTGAAAATTCCGCTTGAATTAAACAAACAGAAATAAATTATATTTTAAAAGATATTAAGATAGAAACCATTATTTTATATTGTAATATCATTTTGCAAGATTACTGTTTTTTTCAGTATTTTTTAATCAAATAAATGCAGCCTTGATGAGCATAAGAGACTTCTTTAAAAAACATTACAAGTCTTACTGATCCCAAACTTTTGAGCGGTAGTGTATGTTGTGCTTATTCATGTAGCGGAGACTTTTATTCAAAGCAGCTTACAAAGCGTTTAATGAAGGTTTCTCAACTCTGGCCCTCAATGTTCTCTGTCTTGCAGAATTTTGCTTTAACCTTAACTCACCTGTCTATAATAAACTTGATTTGCTGGTTGTTTAGCGTTAATGTTAAACTCTGCAGGACAGTGACCTTGAGGAACAGAGTTCAGAAACCCTGGGAATTGAACCCACAATCTTTACTAGTACCATGCTCTACCAATTGGTGAGCTATTGGATCAAATTCTATATCATCATAATTGTATACATCACAATATAAATTCAACATCAAAGTGAAATTGTGACCTTTTGTTTGTCCCTGTTGTGATGTACAGCCGTGTGAAACGGTTTCTCGATTGTTTTCTAATTGCTGAGATTGCATGTTAATTCTTTGATTTAAAGATTAGGAACTTTTTAAATAACGATGTGCATGGATCATTATTTCAATTTCGCACTATATTAAGTTGTTTATATTTAATATATATATTTAATTTTGTTTATATATTTAATAACCATGTGGTAATGCCTATTTGTGGTGATATAGTAAATTAAATACTTGTATTTTAAAGCTACACATTTGATTAGATTAAGTTCTCTTTTTATTTAGAACTTGATGGACAAAGGATGATAATAAATAAATTACAAGTCTGTCATCTATTCAAAAAACAGCTTTGCATTATATATTCATTATTTATTATTATTCTAATAATATTTTCACATCACTCTATGTTCTTTATCTCTCTCTAATGTATGCCTTCCTTCCTAAAACATATAAACGGTATAGTAAAATCTACCAGCTGACACATTTCTACCTTTGCATGGTAAATACTGTCATTCAGCACAGCCCTGTTTACTTACCACGCTGGTTCTATACCAGAATCAACACATGAATCACAAAATTTGAAGTATAGTATGCATATTTTCTTTTCCATATTAGAAGTTCACATAATATAATTCATCTTAGCACTTTTGAAATCTCCTTATCCATTTAAGTTGGCAATTTTACTCATTCTGAAGCGTTTTGTGCAATCGTAGACCAGCCTGAGTTTTCTCGTGCAACTGTGCTGCGTTTTAATGCAATTTTAACATGGCCCAGGGCTGCTCTGGGAATGCCAGGAGTGGGACGGGAATGCACAACACACAGATTCCACAGAAATCATATAAAAGGCCAGTTCAAGTCTGCTGAAGAAAAGAGAGATAGTTGTGTGTCAGAAATGGGGGGGTCATTGCTGTGACAATCCTGGCTCTGAGTGGCAGAGAATGGGCCTTGTGTCTGGGCTGGTACTGGGGTACCAGGCGCTGCTGCTCTGCGGACAAAAGCCGCAATGTAACTGTGGTGGGGAGTGCGAGGGGCTGGAATGAGAAGCTTCTGGAACGCTGCAGAGGAGGAAAACAGTTTAGTGCATTAATACAGGGATGGGTCTGTGAGGCACACACACACACACTTTGAGACCTGCTGGTAGCTCAGGAGGAGGTGTGTAGGGGGCTCGTGTTAATGACAGAGGTCTTTCTGCTGCTCACAGTGCTTTATTTGTTTACAATTGCCCCCATAGTCTTGCTGAGACAGACAGAGGGAAGGGGGCAGAGGAGCGAGGCTTATTATGTGCTCATGGCATTACTTGCGTGAGCAGACACATTTGGCATGTGCCGAGCTGCACTGCAGACATACGTCCAGCTCTTGGTGGGACACTTGGCACTTTAAACACTGATCTCAGCCGGAGTCGCTAGTTTTACTGGAGCTTTGAGTTGAGTTGGCTCCAGCTGAGAGTTCCAATCGGATGCATTATGGGAATGTTGTGTGATGGCATATCTCAGCGCGAGGAGATGCGCTCCGTCGCTGGGAAGAAAGACAGACAGCGCTGCTTTCTCAGCTGTCCGAGGGCTTGGAGGGTTAAACCCCTGGCTTATGAATGGAGACATGGAGAACTGGAGAAGTATGGCACCTTCATTCCACTGCATTGTTGGACCTTCATCCTATGGTTTCTTGCCAGACAAAGAGAGCTGCTCTTCGTCTATATCTTCGACATCCAAGCTTATCTGCTAAATTACGATGGTTCAAGGTGGGTCCAGAGTGTCTAAAGTTTTGTGGCAATTTCTTTCATTTTGAATCTCGGTGTGCTAGTAGAAGAGGTAGTTTGAGATCACCATGGTTCTCCCTGGATATTGCTCACTCTTCCTTGATATTTGGCCACTTTCATACCGCTCATTGTGTTCAGTTCATCCATTTGTATGTCTCTGCCAACTCTGAATGTATGTTTTCTCTCTGTTTCCCTCAGTTCAGCTGCTGAAGTCTACAGCTCTCGGACGCCACAGCCTCCTCTACATAAAAGAAATGGGACAGGGCTGGTTTGGCAAGGTGAGGCCTTTTTCAACCCAAACGATACTGTGATGTGGCCCTGAGAAAATAGCAGTTTTTGAGTACCCTACTCATGGGGTTGACTTTGCACACAGTACAGTGTACGTGTAATGCTGTCATATTCTCATTATGAGCTACTGTTAAATGAACAGTTTTAGATAAATGGCACACTCTCTAAAATCTATGCTGCCAGTTTCACAGGTGGCAGGTGTGAGCCATGCTAATGTGCAGTTTGGGCTGGCTTTCAGGTTTTGCTGGGGGAGGTGAATGTTGGACTCAGTACCACACAGGTGGTAGTTAAGGAGCTAAAGGCCAGTGCCAGTGTACAGGAGCAGATGCAGTTCCTGGAAGAGGTCCAGACTTACCGGTACACACCTTTCCTCTTACTCCATTTTTTTTTCTCTCCACCTCATCTTATGTTATCTTATGCTGTATGCTGAACTATATTACACTTTTATCAATACATCTCATTTGAGCCCCTTTCACACAGTGCATTGATCTCGGAAAATTGCCAGAGTGCCTTCTGTGTGAACGCAAACCCGGATGGGGACATAGTAACATTGCCGGGATCAGTCCCGGAACAAGCCCTGTGTGAAAAAAAGGCAGGACCAATGCCATAAAGGGTGTGTCGTAGTGATGGCATACTCTTTTACCGGGTGTTTTGAAGGCAAATCAACATTGACGATGAAAAAAATATGTGCAAACTGGAATGAAGCATTGATAAGTGAGCTCCACACATATCCTCAGCTGAGCTGAGATCCGTTCGCAGCCAATGCTAGCTTCATTGGAACGTTATACTCGCCACATGTGCACGTCACATCCATACTGTCAGGTGTCTTTGCGGGATCTTCATAGCGGGATGTGTGTGTGAATACGCGCACAGATTCCGGAAAATCAATGGCAGTGTGAATGAACCAAAATCAAACTATACCAAATTATCCATGTATTTTCCGGAATCTCTGTGTGAAAGAGGCTTTGGTGGCACAAAATAAAACAACATTAACAATGGCTGTTATTTGGAATGTGTAACTAAACGGTTTCTCAAATGAGCAGTGTTTTGATGTTTGAGTGTGTGAATCCCATAGGTTGCTCCAGCATCCAGCCCTCCTGCAGTGTCTGTCCCAGTGTTCAGAAGTCACGCCCTACCTGCTGGTTATGGAGCACTGCCACCTGGTAAGCCACTGAATACCAACTGCTTCACCCACTGTACTCAGAACATACTCTGAGTTGGTTTGACTACCCTTTAGAGTCTATACTAGCAGTCAGCAATCTTTTTAACATGCCATTTTTATAATATACAGTATCTATTATTAAACAATGCATTGAATTACACCTTTATTTTATAAGTATTGTTTTGAGAGCAAGAAACTACAAACCACATGAGTTTTTTTGAATCCAAGTGGCTCTGTGCTGTCCAGTTGACCATTCTTTAAGCCACACCTTCTAAATGTTACTGACCAATCCGAGCTTAGCAACTCTTGCCATAGAGTATAATCAGATTTTTGTTCTTTTGTCATGTAAGTCTATGGAGAATTTGGATAGTCTTTAAATCCAAATAATCCAGAAATAAAAGTTTTTGTTGCCAAGTCACTTACGCATGTGACACCAGGCCACCAGAGAGGATGCATGCCAGTATTTTTTTTTGTACCTATTGCAGTCTTTATATACTAAATTAATTAATATTTCACTGCCCTGTGTATTAACAGTCACCGCTCAATTCCAAATGATCATGCAAACATGTGCAATTACATCTACGTTTTCTCCAAGTAATGTTTATGTACTTTTCCTATATGATCATATGTATTATAACATAATAATAAACATATATATGTATGGATTTAAGTATACTATAGGTAATAGTAACTAAAGAGTTCCCATTACCATAGGGCGGAATTTGTCAAATGTTACAAACGTTCTAATCACCCTCCAATTAGGCTTTTATTTGATTGTGGATAGGTGTTTGTCTTGTTCTGAGTTCACAGTTTTAATCAGTTTTAATAATTTTATTGCATAATTTAACAATTTAAAGAAAAAAAACATTGCTTTGTTTCATTCTAAGACAGAAAGGATAATCTCTCTCACTTTTTTACTATAGTGAGCACATTTTACTGAAAACAATGCTCCTCACTGAGACATTTTCTATTCATTTTCTTGTAAAGCTGGTATCTGGCCATACCTGGAGGGGGGGGGGCGTGGGGGGGGGGGGGTTAATTATACAGCTTAATGCTCCCTCTGCTGGTCATATTAGAAGTTGTTAGAAACTGACACAATGCGAGTGGAGGTAGTGGGTACAAAAAGGTAGTGGACTTTATGATAACACAGATTAGCGTTCTTGTGTTGTCCTTAAGAATGGTGTTTACTTTATGCAGGGAGACGTTAAAGGATACCTCCGTAGCTGTCGGGCAGCAGACTCAGTGACCCCTGACCCTTTGATCCTTCAGCGGATGGCATGCGAGATAGCTTCTGGTCTTCTGTACCTTCACAAACACAATTACATTCACAGGTGAGGATCCAGTAACCTTTGGCCTTCTCCCCGCATACTGATCCACCTGCCGCTCACTGGACGTCCAGCTCTGGTGTCTCCAGGCAACAATATCCTGGTGCTGCCTGAGTACATGTCACAGACTCCAGCATCAGTGATTTTGTTGCTGGGGGAAAACCCCTTGCTCAACAAACATCATCAATTATTTGTAAGTCACCCATGAAGAAAATGTTAGATGACACTCATGACAGAGTGACAAAGGAAGTCTGCAAAGTTTGCCAATGACAGGAACTATAAATGATGCAAACATTGCTCCACTCTGTCCTGTTCTCAGTGACCTGGCCCTAAGGAACTGCCTGTTGACCTCAGAGCTGGCAGTGAAAATTGGAGACTATGGCCTCAGCCACAGCAAGTACAAGGTGAGTCTGTGAAGGCTTTTTGGATTGCAGCCACACTGATCCTATTATTTTGACATGTTCTTATTATTTCTTCTTATTCAATATCAATGCATCCTTTCCCTCTGTTAGGATGACTATTATGTGACAGCAGATCAAATATGGGTTCCTCTACGTTGGATTGCCCCAGAACTTATTGATGAAGTCCACGGCAATCTCTTAGTAGTGGACCAAACCAAGTCCAGCAATGTCTGGTGAGAAATAAATAAGAGAAAAACACAGAGGACAGAGGTTCTCTACCTTGAGGTCACAGGAGATTTATTTTGTATTAAATTGTTATATTAAGGTTTTCAGCTTAATTTTTAAAGATAAACCTGTATATAAAATATGCCAAAATATGTGCACTAAAATGTCACTTCGATGCAAAGGTGAACTCAGTATAATAATCAGGATGCCGCAAATGGTGAATGCAGAACTAGCACTTATTTGGATACTCAATTTGGGTAATGTTTGGCTTATCCAAGAAGAGATACGCTATGCTTTCAAGGATAATCTTGGGCTTTGACAAGCTTCAGCACAACACACAAGCTCAGCTTAAAATTTATAATCAAAATTTGCAGCCTACAATATCCTGAAGTATATGTATTAATTCTGTGCAAGTTCCCACAAACTTTGGAGTAAAAAAAACATAATCAACAAAAAAAGCTTGAGAACCTCTGCCCTGTGACATACTATATATGTGTAAAAATTAAGCTCCATACTTTTTGCACTTTAAACAAATTTCCTACCAACAGACAGTTTGCTGTGTTCTAAGTTTTTTTTTTTTTTTTTACTCTGCAGGTATAGATGTGACGATATGGGAGTTGTTTGAACTGGGTAACCAGCCTTACAGGCACTATTCTGATAGGCAAGTTTTAACATATGCTGTAAAGGAACAGCAGCTCAAACTGCCAAAGCCTCTGCTGAAAGTGCCTCTGTGTGAACGCTGGTGAGTCTTCTCACAAATCATAATCATCATGAACCACCCACCCTTACGTCTGCCAATCGGAATCACCACATCCAAACCAATCAGTGTTCCCCTCCAGAGACACACCCTCCAATTACATTTCTTTTAAATACATGTAAAGCAATCAATATCTTCCAACCACAGGTGCCTTGCACCAGTCATTGCCATTTCCTCTGGCAGGACCAACAAATCAATACTCTTCAAATCCAGTGTGGTCAATCATTAATTTCCCCCCTCTGTAAGGCCATCAATCATACATTTATCCAGTCCTGGTAGCACACAGTCATTAATTTACCCCCACACACTCCAATCATTGTCCATTTAACCAAGAGCAGTCATGCATACAAGTATACCACTCCATTCCCCACTGGATACTAAACAATGAATGACCCCACTTTAAGTCTGCAAGGCTACAATCATGCTAAACTGTCCATATATCATATAATCACAAATGGGTTTCTGGCTATCATCCATACTAGCATCCATTTTTAAGTACCCATAAAACAATAAGATAATTGAGCATTGATAATAGAGCATTATCAAACTATAGTAAAATATAGTTTTTGGCCCTATTCTATTGTAATAATTTACAATCAACCAATTCTGTTTCTTATAAATATATTAGTTTATAGTCTAAAATATTGCCTTTTCTGTTGCGTGTGTGAGCAGGTATGAGGTAATGCAGTTCTGTTGGCTGCAGCCTGAGCAGAGGCCTGTTGTGGAGGAAGTCCATCTACTGCTAGACTACCTGTGTGCTAAGGGTGCAACTGAGTCTGAGGAGGACTTTGAGAAGCGCTGGAACTCTCTCAGGCCAAGTCTGGGCTCCAGCAGCTCTCACAGGACACCTCACGTAGCCTCTTCTACTTCTTCCTCATTTCCTCTACTTGAACACTTCTCTATGGCAGAAAGCTTCCAGTCTGAGAATGGGGATGATATATTGACAGTAACTGAGACCAGCCAGGGTCTCAACTTTGAGTATAAATGGGAGCAGGCACGAGCTGAGCAGCCCTACTGCTCTTCTTCAGCTAGTGGACCATTGGGAAAGAATAATCCCCATTACCAGGATGTGTATTACCCTCTTAGCAATTCCACGGGTAGCTGCAAGGGTGAGAGCCTCCCTCTCGGGGTTTCTCCATCCTATTATATGTCAGACCATCCAGGTGTGGTTCCAGTGCTAAGTGCACACAGCCCCTCAGTATGTAGTGAGTACTACATCCGCATTGAGGAGCCAGTTGATTGCAACATCAACTTAGAAGACACCAATCTTGATTACAGCCCAAGACTTGAAGCCAGTAACAGTAGCTTGTCCTCTACAGGCAGGAGGAGCCCCATTGGGTCTCAGCCAAACACATACTGGTCAGCAGCTAAAGAACCCATCAGTAAGGATTATGATTCAGATAGTATCCTAACCATGGAGCCACTCCAAAGAAGAGTTCCAAGCTCGGTAGAGATAGACCAGTCAGAAGTTTATTTTTCTTCCAATTTACAGTGTGAACAGTCACCTCAAGCAGGGCCAGATGTTCATTTGATAGGAGGGCATGGTTCAAACTCTGATCAGCAGAGAAGAGGGCCGGGAAGCCTCTGCCATAGACTGGAGGTGGTAAAGGAAAGCCCACTTGGAGTTTCAATCTCTCTTAGTAGTCCCAGCTTGGCACATTGTGACCCATATCTTGAGTCTAACCAGAGAACTGTAGAAAGTAGTATGGCCAGTGAGGCCTATTATGACATGATGGGCCCCTTACAAAAGAATGTGCCCAGACCCCACTACATGAGTATTGATATTGACGCCGGTGATGGCCTTCTTTTGGGGAGGGGGAGTGCTGATCCAGAAGATGTTGATGATCTGTTTTCTCAGAACATGTTAACTAATTGGAACTCCAACCACTCAGCAAACAACAACAGTTTAAGCGATTGTACACAAGCTGTGTGTTTTCGAGATGCATACCTTGATTTACATCACCTGACACCCTCTTCTCAAGTCGGGAATTTGAAATCAAGAGCGTTGGAAACAAGAAACAGTTGTACATATAATTCCATCAATTCAATCAAAGACCACTCATACATGGAAGCCACAGATAGTACACTCACTGCTAGTAACCCTCACGCTGACTCAGAGGGTGGTGAATACCTACATTTAAGCCCTGACAGTACTCAGGATGTTGAATCATCTTCCAAATGTCATTCTGTCACAGAAAGTCAGCATATTTATACATGGCAGAAGAACATTGCTCATAAACATATCAAAAACAATACATCAGACTTCCGAGTAGGAGGTTGCGGCAGAATGAATCCATCAACTCTTCCATCGGAGCTGGTAGTGACTAAAGAAAACGTGTTACTTGAGACAAGGATATCCCCTGCACAAAAACTGAAACTTGGGACAGATGGTTCTGCTGGAGTGTGTGGAAAAATGGTGTCATGCCCTAAGGATCTGTCTAGGACTGTCTCAGAGTGTAACCATTTGACAGACAGCAGGATGGTGCCCGACAACTCCAGTATAAATTTGGTGGAAATTAATGACTGCAGTGACGACTGCATGGACATCCTCTCTGGAGTACTAGCAGATTATCCCTTGGACTATGCAGAGGTGGGCAGTATTGACCTAACTCATAGAACACTGCAGAGAGAGACTGGGTCCAGACACTGCGAGGACACAACTAATCTTGCCTCTAGCAGCAGTCCATGTGAGGGCTTCAGCCCTGATACTTACCACACGCCCATTCAGCCAAAATCCTTAGACAGTGGCTATGAAACAGAGAATAATGAATCTCCAGAGTTTATCTTGAAAGACCTTGAAGGAAATCCAGCCCTTAGCACTAGTGTAGAATCAGACGAGTGTGACATGTTGCTCCAGATGGACCTAGATGAAGACGTCAATGTAATCCTCCTGCATCCATCCAGCAGTCATCTACCACTGATCAGCATTGGTGAGAGGAATCAGTACAGAGACTCTGCTTATTTTTCTGACTATGACATGGAGAATGACAAGAGCCCCAGTGAAGGGGTCCACATGTTCTTCAGCCGCCAAGATGAGGATGATGTCTTTGAACTCAAAGCAGAAAAGGAGAGCTCAGAAAAGACATTTGGGAGAGAGGGACGTAACATGCAGAGTGAGAAGGGACATGACATATCTGTGCCAAAGGACAACAGTGCAGCCCTTAATGCTAAACAATTGTGTCTTAAAAAGACAAGCCCAAATCTGTGTTCATCACCTGCATTGGTTCCAGTGATTTCTATGCTTTCTCCCTTTCCTCCAGAGATGGGGGGTTGCTTGACCAAGGAGTCAACTCCAGATGATGGTATTGGGCTGGAATCTGATCACTCTGGAGAGGAACCAAACTCTGAATGCTACTCTTCCACAGTGTCTGAAGGTTCTTCCTCAACACAGGAGGCCTCAGGTGTGGAGGAGAAGGCTAATGGAGACACCAGAGATTTTTCCTCAGCAGAGTCTCTAGGCTCAGACTCTACCATAGTAGACTTAAGTGGGGAGGTAATCCAAGCAGAGGAGCAAGAGGCCTGTAACAAACTGGACAATCCGGAGCAACGGATTGGAAACAACGAGGAAAAGGAAGATTCAGTGGAAGAAGGTGGCATAGGTTCAGCACTTTCAAAACCAAAGCGTGATGTATCTTTGGAGAATATTCTTCCAACCTTGCCAGAAGATCTAGATATTCCAGCTCCACAGGGGAACGGAGAGGAGGTGGATGAGGAGGATTCAGAGGATAGTGATGAGTCTGATGAAGAACTACGTAGCTACAATATACAGGAGCAGAGTGATGAGAGTGATGAAGAGTTCCCTGTGGTGCCTGTCATTGTGAGCGATCACAGCAGTGCACGGCATCTACGCAGCCTCCTCAAAATGCCCTCCATACTGACACAGTCCTTCTGCGATGAGCTGGAGAGCAAGAAAAAAGTGGTGTCATTTTTTGATGATGTCACTGTGTTTCTGTTTGATCAGGTTTGTAGAATTATCTCTTGTAGCATTGAGGTAGTACATTAAAGGGTTAGTTCACCCCAAAATTAAAATTAGCTTGTGTTTTACTCACCCTCAAGTCATCCTATGTGTATATGACTTTCCTCTTTCAGACAATCCAGTCAGAGTTATATTAAAAAGTGTCCTCTGGCTATCCAGCTCTATCATTTGCAGTCGCCGTTGTGTTGCACAGTTGAACGGTGTCCACCATTCCGTCAATAAAGCTTCACGCATATCATAATAACTTGGCAGCAGACGGCTCCGGAGGATGAATAAAGCCCCCCTGTAGCAAATCCATGTGTTTTTGTAAGAGAAATATCCATATTTCACATGTAATACACACTTTTCTCTCACTTCTGCTGACTGTCATCACTGAGGCTCCTGCGGAAGTACGCGCACTTCTCTTCGTGGCGTGCTTAGTGACGAATTCGTAGAGAGAACAAACAACACGCCGGTCATGAATTAGAAGTTACAAACTGAGATTTGCAAGACAATTTCGGAGTATTTCGATATCAACAAGAAGTAGACTGGTTTTTCCTTGCTAAATATGAACTTTGTCTCCTTTGTCGCCTATACCAAACTCGCGAGACTAGCATACCTCAAGGCGTGCGTCTGCCATATGTGGCTGCGTCCTCCAGTCGTTAATTGCTTCGTGGTATGACAGTCAGAGGAAGTGTAGAGAAAAGTGTTTTCCTTACGTTTGAAAGGTCTGGGAAAAGTTTTCCTTTATAAAAAAAACACATGGATTCTCTACAGGGGGCCTTTATTCATCCCCCGTAGCTGTCTGCGGCACGTTTTATTATGAATGCGCAAGTTTTATTTGATGACTTGTGGACTGTTCACTGCAACACCCGCTGACTGCAATGAAACAGCTTGAAAGCCAGCAATTCTTTTATATAAGTCCGACCGCAGGATTATCTGAAAGTAAGAAAGTCATATACACACTTGTAGAGCATCGAGGGTACGTAAGACAGACAATCGCGACATTTTCATTTTTTATGGTTGAACTGAACCTTTAATATCTATTCATGTATACTGGTTTTCATTTCAGAAAAATACATTGATTTGTGCAGTGCTAATGTAACTCACCACATTTATTATTGAGGGTGCCAAAAATGATTTACACTGAGCCCCTCACTATAAGCTGCTCAAAAGTGATATTTTCTATATTTGACCACTTTTAACAAAACTTTAGCTCAGGGGTGTTAAGTGTATGGTACAAAAGTAGATTATGTTAACAATATAAACCATCACACTTAAAAGTCCTCATACAGTCTTCAACAGCGTTTTGCTTTTTTTGACTCAAGACATCTTATTCAAAAGTGCAGTTTAATCATTAACTCATTAATACTACTACTTCTATTTAGATATCCCAAATATTTTACAGATGACAGTGATATATTACAGTACTTGATTGTGCTGAGAAGCAATGACAGTATTGCAGGAGAACAGATAATAAACCAGCTATTTTCCTTCAACTAGTATGGTAGCATGCATATATAAGTTAGCTCACAAATGGGTCATTCCTGTTTTTGTCCTGCAATTCAAACCTAGACTTTCAGAAATATCAGTCACTTGAACACTTTAAAAAAGCTCATGTGCTACATTCTGAGTGCTTTGAGGATGGCAACTTAATGTGAGAAATAGAAGAATTTAAGATGCTATTTAAAAAGATACATCCAAACTTTGCTATAAGGCACAGTCAATCACCTGTCGTAATGCTTCTTGACTGCAACTTTTGGATGTTTTCATGAGTGCAAGGTTTCACTGTTATAGTTAAAATAATCAAACGATTATAATAGCGATTTCAATTTTAGTCTTTAGTTTTTCACGCAAAGCTATTGTATGACTTCTGAGGAATTAAATAAGCTACATTTATGATACATTTATGGTGCGTTTGCCATATTTGGAGCTGTAGCTCAGACATTCAATTCTTTGTGTTCCAAAACTTGAATTTAATATATCATCCAGTATGACATGATAGGGGCATGAAAATGCACAGCATATGACCTGATGGTACTGATGGTGACAAGTTTACTGGTGCTTGTAAGGATCAGAACTTTAGGAAGTCTATCACAGCAATTAGTCTCGTGCATGAATAACTTTTGCTTTGAATCCAAGAGCTACAGGAACTGTTTCAGGAAAAAAATCAGCGGGTTATCAAAGTCACAGCTGTACACTTCACACCTGTGGTACTCAGACACATAACCAAGTTAAAGAAGGAGGAGTGACCATCTCGTCTGTGAACAAAATGTGTTACAAACAATAATGGCAGCTCCTGCAGATCTGATCCTTCGTCTGTGATGATGCCTTGTCTCAGAAGTGTTATTTTTGTTAAATCCAATAACAAATAGATGTTCAAAAATATACTACAAAACAATTCTGATGGTCCAGATGGCATGTGGGCCTCATGTGTTTCTACAAGTTTCTCTCAATACATTTAGTCTTTTGTCCCTATATGATCTGAGGTGTTACACCGAGGCAAGTTATGACCCATTTTACACGATGATCTGTTTAAATGTAACGTACAGCTGTACATGTCATGCTCTGCCTTGAATCACTGGAGCCCATACACATTTGTGCCAGTACTGTAAGTCACAATCACTGCACCTGTACCCTCGCTTTCTCGCTGTATGCCTTTCAAGAGTTTTATACTGTGCTAAATCTTGCAGCAGTAGATACTTTTTCTCATTCAGAATATCAGTGCTTCAATCGGCTGGTTATGGTTGCCAAAGAAAGGTCAAATGAAAGTGAACTGAATGAAGCTTTGAAGGGATAAGTCTGGTGTTACTGCCTCATATCTGTCGAACCGTATGTCCTCACAACTCATGCCTACTGTAATATTCTAAAAATAAACCAAACTATAGTTTGTCCTTGTGCCTTTCCCTATATATATATATATATATATATTTCTATCATGAGAACTCTCTGAAGATTTTAGCATGGTAATGGATATGACAATATTAATGTATTGGTCTTGATGGAATAGATCTGCTACGCTGCTGCTGCAAGCAGAGTACAGGAACTTGCTAATGCCAATTAATAAGCCGTATGGGGTGCTGTGAGTATTGTTAGACACTCGGATGCCACAAATAGCATATAAAAAAACCTTTAGCAGATACAGGTGGAGCTGGGGGAGGTGGTGGGTTTCAGAGGAACTCTGAAAGCGCTTTGCCATGCTCAAGCGAATGCTAATCAGCCATTTAAAACGTAAAGCAGCAAGCTCATTGGCTGCAAATGCAACATGAACCAATCAGCTTGTGACAAGTCGTTTAATGCTAAGAATATCATCAGTTAAATTAAGGACCCATCAGCCTGCGCCATCTAGAGTTTCATGAAATTGGTTTATACATTATAGCATGTGATCAATAGGATGCCATGCGTTCCCAGTCCTCTTGGACGTGTATTATGAGTTGACAAGTCGTAATTACGATGTCAGGTGCGTTCAAGTCAGTTTTGTCGGCACAAGATGGCGGTGTACCTTTTTTTTTTAATAAATTACAAGAAAATACAACAGGGTCTGTTAATTCTGCTTATAGAAAATGAAAAGCAAAAAATTTGCATTAGGTGTGTTTTGCGTTTTTAATATTTTAAAAAGTAATTTATGAAGCCACTTTAAACTGTATCGCATAAAAACTCGTTATTAATTGTTATATTACAATCCTGCCACATTCAAAAAGCTTACTTTTTGTAAATAAAAAGCCTGACAATGTCACTGCTTAATACCTAGAAGTATTTGTGATTTACTTTTACTTTGGTCAATCTTTTATAGGACACTAAACTATCAATTTAAACAAAAATTGACCGTCAACTACAGACGTTGCATCCATCGATTCTGCCATGTTTTTTCATTGACACGCCCCCAATTCGGAAACTCTGGGCTTAAAGAAAATTTCGAGTTTCCCGCTCGTAATAACGACTTTGTGGTGGCATTTAACTCGTAACCACACGAACGCGCAACACGAACGCGGTTATTTTTAAAACCGCAGCTTTTTCTATGTGGTTAGGCCATTCGTCCACACGCAAATGCAGCACCAGTTCAATGAAACCGAACATTTTTAAAAACTCCTGCCAGGGTGAAGATTTTCAAAAACTCAGGTTGCAGTGTTATAAGTGACAGCAAATTTTTGAGGCGTTTTTTGGCTTGTGACGTCGGTGCCTGCGCTGTTATCTCCGCCTACTGGAAACTTTTTCAGGCTTCTGATTGGCCAACATGGCTTTACGGTTGAGATTATATCACCACCTGCTGGTTTGGCATGCTCTTGACAGTGCTTCATAGCATACGTTTGCGTTTTCATGTTGACTGAGTTTTTTTTTTATGTAGCTACAGAGATCGTTATTCTAATCCTTTCAGGACACAAAACAGAAGAAGGAAAAACTGTTTATAAAAATACCCGTGTACGTGTGGAGACCACTAGTGAAAATGCTTGTTTTGCTTTTTTTTCTAGTTTAATAGAAAAAATGTTAATATTTAAAAAAAATTTATAAGTTGAGGCAAAAGTTTAATGGAAAATTTATATGAATTAAAGAAAATTAAAATGAATTAATATAATTAAAAAAAATTTAATATGGTTAAATTGAAGAAACTAAATCATTTCTAGGTTAAAACAAAAAAATCCTTGTATAATCTGAAAGTGTGGCAGTTTACATTTGCTTTTTTATTTCAGAAAAGACAAGAATGTTCACAAACATTTGCAGTTCTCCATAAATAAGAACAAAAAGAAAAGCCAAAACACAAAACAAAACATAAAATTGGTTTTAAAGCTGATCAGACACAAAATCGTTCCATCGAAGAATCACACAACGATCCCGCCTTCCTTGCACGATCCACAGTAGATGCTCTAATATATAAAACATGCAATTCATATCAGTATCTAAACTAGCTGATATTGTATTTTCCTGTAACATTTTGAAAATCAGTGATTATATATACTGCTCTAGTGCTTTTCAGTCCCTCAAACAGAAACAAAATAAAAAAATATATTTACAGAACCTGCAATTGAATTATTTTCACTATTATTCAGCAAGTCTATTTTTGATATTTAATAAGAGGTATTGCTCAGTATGTGGAAAAGCAAAAGCAGCAGGTGAAGACAAATAAACCCCCTTATATTTCTATAACAGTCAATAAAATTTCTAAGAAAAGAACAAAAAAGTACAGTAGAAGCAAATAATAGTACAAAAATCAAATGGAAAACCAAAATATCACATTAAAGCAATTCCCTTTACATACACCAGTGGAGTTACAGATATTTAGAACCGCAATGAGCACAAAACAGCAGGAAAAGGCACAGTTCCTGTGTCTGTGCTGCTTGCATGAGAAACTGCACTATATATTGCATCTAAAATACTGTACAGATCTCTGCAAAGACAGAGAATTCACAGAGGCAACACTAGAACTTTAGCAAAGCACTGTGGTGTGTTTAATATGTAGTGACCACAGCATCAAGACCCCTGTGAAGAAGTTTAATCAGCTTTCTGAAATGAGTGATAGAGGCATGTGCCACAAAACATAACTGACAGAAAAAGAAAGGCTTCCCTATAGAACTGCATTTATAGAAATAATATCTACCAAATTACTCACTTTTATTTATTTTTTTACATTTTCACATTCATTCAAGTAAAATATCTCATATTTACACAATCAAGCATACACTTTCCCCTCCAAAAAACAACAACAACACACTGTCATTATCATTTCGGTTGTGACTGATTTGTTAACATTAAGAAAACCATTTAGAAAAGCTGTTAACTTTTGAAACACATGAATTGGTGTATACAAATACCGTTAATTATGTAGCTACAGAGATCATTATTCTAATCCTTTCAGGACACAACAAGCTCTATCCTCCTTGCCCTGTGGGTAAATGCATGTGCTCTGCCTCCACATGCTGTAGCAGTGACACAGACAGAACAGAAGAGGGCGACAAAGTGCACAGGCCACTGCATGGCCCCTCTAGTAGTAGAGAGGAGCGGATCGGTCGTCCATGATGCTTGACCTGAGGTAGACCTCCAGGGAACGGTCACTAGATGGAGAGGGGGTGGAGAACAAACACGGTCAGTATGCCCACAACACAGCCCGCACTAGTGACCCACTGAACTCTACGACACAAAAACAGCTTAAAGTCTAATGCACTTTGATTTGGGATACAGAAGAAAGGTACTGCTGAAAGGCATACGGTGATTCATTTGACATATACTTATGAACAGGTATCTGGAGAAGAGTCTATGAAGGGTGTTTTTGAAGCATGCATGCAAATGGAACAAGACACAGTTACTTCTGTCAGCATTGATAGATGCATGCAAGAGTTAGATTTGGGGTTACCTCCAGCGCCAACACCATTTCCTGGTAACCTATGACCTCTCTGGCTGGTACGAACTACAGCTCACACACAAAAACCAACCAGAGAGGCAGGTGGCGGTATGAGACGAAACAGTTGTGAAGCCCTACTGCCCGTTTAAGCCGAACAGCGAATGAGAGTCGAAAACAAACCAAAACAAAAGAATAAAAGAAAGGGCATGATTGGTTTGGGTGAGCAGCGATGGGAGGCAGGTGACTTACGGAGGTCCTGCAACACTCAGAACCGGGACAATTCAGGACCCAAACTGGAAAGTAAAGAGAGGTCCAGGGGTTTGTACCTGAGAGCTCAGCTCAGACCGAGGTTATGCATGGCTACATTTCCACCGCATTCACATGACTGTTAGTTTTGCGCACGATGGCCGTAGTGTAGGTTACTTGCTCTGTGACATGGCGCTTTTGTTTGGACTGCTCATGGATGACATCACAATTTTATGTTCGTAGATGAGTCAATAACGCACTTCTAGAAATGACATGGGTTCAAAATATAGTGCAAAATGAAAGGTCTGCCCATAGCAGTTTGGTTAGGAGTTCCAATTAGTACAGAGATGTGTATGGAAAACAATGAACTCTTGAAGAGCACATTTCAATATCAAATCCTTCACAGTTCTTTATATAAAATGCATGCTTATAATACTGACACGTCTTATACATCTCAAATAGATCAGATCTTAGAAGATAAGAAGAAGAAAAAAGGCGAGCAGGCAAGCACAGACACAAACACATGGACAGGTCACGTATTCATACAGACACGACGTCATGATGCACAAATACACAAACATTACGCTAGATTAAAATTGTGTGCTCTTCAGGTTCAGGTTGGTTAATAGTCGGTCATTTTATTTGTGGACGACCCAGTTGAGCTTGCCTTGTCGGTATGTGGATGCAAGTGAGAAAACCAAAAAAAATAAAAAATCCGGAATAAGTAGTTCAGGGTGTAAGATTAGCCATTAATGGCCCAAAATTGTTCATACCATATTCATTTGATTTAATTTAAATTTATAGATTTTATCAAATAATGTATCAATAAATAGCACCATAAAATATAAATGAATATCACAATAAAAGTATTTTCTGTTGAGTTGGCTGTAGATGTGCAGGCACCCATTGAAACTCAATGCAAATAATTGTAAATTCAAGATGACAAATTAAAAATCATCAAAAGCTCATTTGAACAAATGTTTTATTAATATATAGATATTTATTTATTCCTTTCGTAAAAAGTCACCATACATTCAAGGTCAATGTTCACTATGTTCCTCCTCAGCATGCATATTGTGATTGTTACACTGATTTTTTGTGCATTTTTCCTAGTTTGTCTATATTTTACAAGAAAAAAAAAAGGAAGAAGAAACAAAAGAACACAGCGAGGACTACACCACAGCTCCAGAGGATCTGCCAGTCAACATCCTAAAACTGCATGGAAACATACTACAACGGGAATGTTTTAAAGACATGGGCTGGTGGCATTTCAGTATGGGCTCAGAATAGGCTCAAATTAATATTCTCACAAAATATGATACATAAATGTGGAACCTGATTGATATTCACAAAATAAAATTAATATATTCACAAAGGCATCATTTAAAGAGATAATTCACTCAAAAATTAAAATTCTGTCATCATTTACTCACCCTCAAAACCCATAAGACTTAGGTTCTTTTGGTTACCTGGAGGGATAGAAACCTCTCAGGATTCATAAAAAATATCTTGCTCTGTGTTTCAAAGATGAACCAAAGTCTCATGGGTTTGGAACAACATGAGGGTGAGTAAATGATGACGCTCATTTCATTTTTGAGTGAACTGTCCATATAAAGGCCCTTTTCACATTGCATTTCATTTCAACATTTCAGTGTTGTCCAGTGCATTGATCTCTTAACTCTCATTTGATTGGCTGAAGAGAAAAAAAAAAAAAAAAAATAAAAATAAATGTTGCCATTTCAATCACTATTTTACCAAAAAGTGAAATTTGGTATTTTTGGCAAAAAGTATTTTTGAATCGAAACCGCTAAGGAAAGTCTGAAAACATTCACACTCAAATTCAAGGTTATCCATCAGTTCATGAGTCTCAAAAGTTGTGAACACACTTGTGCTCAAATTAATATTTGAAAATCAAATTTTGTGAATTAGGTCACACATTTGTGAATCATACTGTCAAAATATTAATTTTGATACTTTCTGATCCCATACTTTAAGGTGTCTGAGGCAGGATAATGGGATTTTGTTGTGGGGTAAAGGTTTCTGCTCAGAGCACTTTTCTTTCATGCATGTAGGGTGAGTGGACACGTGCTGGTCTGGACGAACAGCACAGTCCCACCCGAGGATTTTGAAGCTCATGCGACCTTCACTCTAGTTTCATAGGTCCACTATCATTTGGCACTTGTTTAATGAGGACAAATTTCGATTTTCCTTCCAATCATTCCAATTTCGTCTGTGAATCGGAGTAAAATCTAAGCTCACCAAGCGACACAGCCTCTGGACCAGAGGAGCACCAGGTAATACATGGATTCACAAAATGCAAATGCTCTTCAAAAACAGAGAGGGTCTGCACAACTAAACCACAAAGAAGAATAATACAAAAAAAAAACATTCCTCATTTGGCATGAGGCTCCCATCCCATCTGCTTAGAAAAAACACTCAGCAAGAGCTTCGGAATGAGAAGAGCTGCTCCATAAGACCAAATGTGCTTTTCTTTTGGCACTTCTACATGAGGATGTCATTTTAAAAAACAACCACATAGCAAAACTTGTGCTCATGCATGAAAGACGGGAAGTGGTAAGCAGTCTCTTTGGAGTCCACAGCGATGTCATAGCGGCGTCACTACAGGCGAATCAGAGTCCGTAAAGCAGCGAGACGAGCAGTTGGACTGCGTTCTGGTCGTTCTTCTCAGAGTTCCCCCCCGACCCACCACACGCGACCGTCACTATCGCCCCGGCAAGACGCAGGGAGGAAGAGAGGACAGAAAGGAGGGATGAGACTGGCCCCTTCCATTGGAGGAGGAGTGTGTGGAGGCAGAGCTTAAGAGGGGGAGGGGCTAAGGGAAGTAGGGGCATGGCCCCTGTGCTATCCGGATCTGTGTCTGATTGTCTGTGTTCACACTGTCGAAATCAATTTGCCATCGGAACTGTGGAACAAAGAGAGAAGGAAGCTTGCCAGGTCGGACACATTCAGAGAGAAATGAAGAAAAAACAAGACAGCCACAAATGGGCAGAAGTGAAGGCTGTAGGGAGGGCTTATTCCTCAACCTGTCTAACATCAAACTACACAGCTATTGAATGTGCCATGTGATATTAAAGTACCATTTTCAATTGACAAGGTCAAATCTAAAAGAAGGGATTAAAATGGGTAAAAGGTCAGGTCAAGTTGTATTAATCTTGTTCCTCAAATCAGGTTCACAGTAATGCACTTACAATTGATGTTTATGAGGCAGGACATTGCACTGGAATAAATGTTACAGTTTACACAATTTTCTAAAATATAGCTACAATACTTGAAACATTGTGTTAAATGTGATACAATCTCATAATAATCTTGTCTATGCAAAGTTATAGTAATACACTACTGTTTTGGGGTCTGTATGATTTTTTAAATGTTTTTGAAATAAGTCTCCTGTGCTCACCAAGGTTGCATTTATTTGAGCAAAAATACAGTAAAAACAAGAATATTGTGAAATATTATTACCATTTAAAATAATTCTTTTCTATTTGAATGTATTTCAAAATAGAATTTATTTCTGTGATGGAAAGCTGAATTTTCAGCATCATTACTCCAGTCTTCAGTGTCACATGATCCTTCAGAAATCATTCTAATCTGCTGATTTGCTGCTCAAAAAATGTTGAAAACAGTTGTGCTGTTTAATATTTTTATGAAAACCATAATACATATTTTTAGCATACTTTGATCTAAAGAAATGTCAAAATAAGAGCATTTATCTGAAATATAAATCTTTTGTAACATTATAAATCTCATTACTGTCACTTTTGATCAATTTTCTGAATAAAAGTATTGATTCCTTCAAAAAAAAAAATCTTGTCAATGTAAAAACATTAAACATAGTAAGTTTTGCTACCTGAAAGGGCTGTTACATATAGAGACAAATACGTCAACAGGAGTAACACTGATAATGTTTTAGTTTATGTATTTGAAACAGTAGTCTCACTGCAAAAACAAAGATGTTCACAATTTTGCTTGAATGAAACTACAAGCTTCACATTTCTACTTTTAAACCCTTCCAATGAACACATTTTCATTGTAAGTGCATTACTGTACAACGTTTTTATAAACTGACGTGTTGATATGAAGCTATTGTCTGCTCTCCATAGAGTTTCAGTTGTTTTGAACCTGAATTTTTTTTTTTTAAGTGAACTGAATCTCAAATAGAGGCTTCTAGAGACCATGAGTTCAGGGCACACAGATTATGAGCAGCTCTGATCCTGACCTTAATGGATCACACACACACAATGAGGTTACAGTGAGGTCAACAACGATGCATCTCACAATCAAGCATTTCATTCACTCCACTCACAAAAACAGACAGACACACAACCTTCTCTTGTCAAACCATTTACAATTCTCTGATAAAACAGGGTTGGTCTCCCAACAAATATCAGCACTACATTGCACATTTAGCATAAGCAAGCATGAGCTAATAAAGGGAAAAACACAAATATTAACTACTATCCACTAAGAGAGCTATAATTAGCAGTACAGTTTTGGCATTTTGGCATAAATTCATAAAACTGATTCATTACGTGTTATTAAGTGTCATTTCTGTTCATTAAGAGCCGATCTTACCTTGTGTCATAATCCTCTAGCGCTGGCTGGAATTTGTAAAAACAACATTTCAGTGCGGCTTAGAAGCTTATTTCCAGTTTAGAAGGAAAATGTCTAACACAGTGTATTAAAGGGACAGTTCACACTAAATACTATCCCTGTCATCATTTACTTACTCTCACATCGCTCCAAACGGAAGGATATATATATATTTTTTACAATGTTTAAATTCTATTTTCCTACAATGAAAATAAGTAATCAATAATGTTGCTTCTACAAGGCTTTGGACTTTTATTGTGACTCTTGTTTCGTACCCAAACTATCCACATGGCAAGCGCACTGATGTCCCAGGTGAGCTACCGAGCAAGTTTACTACTGTATGTCAGTAAAGCCAAACATATGGAACTGTTTATGTGATGCAATCATCAAAATGTACTAGTTTACAAATCATGATCTATAGTAAAACTGTTTTAAGGTCATAGTATTGTGCAAGGAACTTCACAATGAGTCACAATTAATCAACAATCTGCTGCTGTAATAATTTGTGTGAAAGGGAATAAAAGTTGTTGGTGTTTTCCTGCCACTATTACTCATTTCAGTTAGAATCTGCAGTAAATCAGTATTTCTGTGCCCCTGGTCAACAAGCTTTCGCTGTATGGAAAAAGTGAAGTTTTCAAAACAGCTTTTGCGTTCCGCAGAAGAAAGTCCTATGTGTTTGAAACCACATGAAGGTGAGTAAATGATAACAGAAATGTCATTTTAGGGTGAACTATCCATTTAATATGAAAACCATGCATGTTAATAGAAACCCACATGCAGTAAGCTTTACAGAACAGATTAAAGAAGAGCTGATGCATAGATTAAGCTTGGAGCAGAGTTAAAAGAGAATTACAGAGAATAAATCCCAAGAAAGCAGACATTAGTGAGAGATTCCTGTCTAATGCTAATATGTGTGTGTGTACCTGTGCGAAGCCTGCCATGCTGTAGGGACGTGGTCGAGTCTGTGTTAGGCTCTGTGCCAACAGTCGGGCAGTCAGACCATAGTCAGGCATGGGTAAGGACATGTCCTCTCGCTCCAGTAGGTTTCCTGTGCTGCTGCTCTTCCCATGGTGAAGACTACAGGATGAAGGTCAGTCAATCAGTCATCTTTACACCTGCCATCAACATGTGTTTTGTATCCGGATAGTTTTTCGCTGCATTGAATTTACTCTTTTATTCCAATGCATCTCCAGTGCGATCAGATAGAGATGCAAATGCAAACTGCTACTTACACTACTGTTCAAAAGCTGGGATTTGTAAGATTTTTAAAAAAATAATTCAGCAAGGATGCATTACATTGACTTGTTTATAGTTCTATTTCAAGTAAATGCTGTTCTTTTGAAATTTCTATTTATCAAAAAAAAAAAAATTGCACAAAATATTAAGCTGTATAACTGTTTTCAGAACTGATAATAATAAGATATGTTTCCTGAGCAACAAATCAGCCTATTAGAATGATGTCCCCGAGGACGCTTGACTAAAAATGACATTTTAAATTGACATTGTGACATTTTAAATGGTAATATTTCACAATCTTACAGTTTTTACTGTATTTTTGATCAAATAAATGCAGCCTTGGTGAGCATAAGTCACTATTTTCAAAAACATTTAAAAAATCTTACCGACCCCAACATTTTGAACATTTGTGTTTTACATTTGAGGTTGTGTTAACTGAATCGGTTGTGCTGAGGTTGCATTAACAGAATTTTCAGTCATTTCCTTTAATTATGAACTCCTCAATAAAGCATGTGAATCGTGATTTGAAGTGAAGAAACGGAAAGAAAAGAAATGAGCATTCCAACCGAAACAAGATTCCAACCATAATCCAGTGAAATAATTTGATTAATAATCAGATACTGTTGATTAAATCAAGAGATTTAATCAAAGCACAAGAGCACAATATCTGTTGTCTTTCGAATCACCAGAGAAGAAAAAGAAAAGCCCAGAACCTGCAGTCCACACATAGGCAAAGTGATGTATATGATTGTTTTCAGTGTTAGCTCATTATATATTCCTACACCGCTGATAACAAAAATGCATTTGCATTTTCACCTTCATTAAATGTGGTCAAAATCTGTCCAAGAGTGACCGATTGTGATCCGATCATCGAAAAATGCATGCTAATGCCAAGTGTAAAGACAGAAACACAGATTGTGTCATTTCAGGGAACTTACTTGACTCTTAACTTCTCGTTGTCACTGTCAGGCAGCACTCGGGTGTAGGAAAAAGGAAACCAGCCACGCCTGAAATGAAAGAGCCTTTCTTTAGAAACTCCACATCCATGACAGTAGATAAAACCCAATGTGAAGAATAAGCATAAGCTTAAGTTTAATATCTCAGTTTATTTATAAATATTCTTATAAACAGAAAAGAGATTAAATGGAGAGTAAACAGTTTCATTCCTCTCAGACTACTCTCCTAAGAAAAAGACTCTTGTAATCAAATTTATCTTGGCTAAAATCGCTGTCTAGGGAGGACTCACTGTTTACACATTAACTATACAGTAAGTCATTGTTTATTGCAAAATATTTAAATATATGCAAATATATAAGTAGTTAGAGGTTGTAGGGAAATGTGTCTCATGGGAGCTGGCAGTCGCTGCTAAGCTCTTTCGGTGCAGTTCTCATTTCCATGGAAACAGTGACTGATCCAAGTAGGCAGTCTCTCTAGGATTATGGGTAGTGTAGTGTAGGACTTAATGGGGCTGTCAGTTTGTTTCCATCGAAAATTTGTTTAGTTTCAGAAGTTTTTCCCTCAGGAGAATTAAGAGTATAGAATTATATGACTTTTAAGTGAAAATTAACGTGGGTAGAATGAGAGAATTTGGTGAGATATGTTCATATTGAGTTCATAATAAATTGGACTTTATATTTTGGCATCCTAGCAAATATCGGCACCATTTGAGATCTCTTTTGAAACTCTAGAGGAGACACATGTGAGATTACTGAGGCCTTTTCCTCAGTAGAATAATCGGACATGGACAGGGCAAGGGGCCCAGAAATCCTAGCAATGGCCCGACGTCATCTGTAATGTTTAGGTTGTGTGGTTCATTAAAGAAGTTCAGTACTCATTCGTTTTCCTTGCATTATATATTTTGCATTACAAAATAGATTTCCCCCCCCTTATTCAGTTCTGTTGTTAATGTATACATCATTGCGTGCTTACATCTTGTTTTTCTCATTCTCCCCATAGTGCCAGCCGTCCCGAGCCTCTGGCACTAGCAGGGTGATGATGTCGCCCTCAGTGAAGCTCAGAAGGGTGCTATTGTCACCAGCGATGTGGGAGAAAATGGCCTGTACACGAGAACGTCCATTCTTCTCCAGACCAGCCGCCATGGAACTTGACCTGGGCAGAGTTCGTGTTTCTCCTAAAGAAAGATTCAAATAATATTAATAAATAATAATCAAGGTGCAAATTGTTAAAAGAAACAGAGGGAGGATATTTGAACACGAACATCTTCATTGAAATGTTAATGTTGAAATACGGTGTAAAGCATACAAAATACACTATATATAAAAAAAATAAAAAATAATAAAATAAATTAGATACAGTGGGTACGGAAAGTATTCATACCCCCTTAAATTTTTCACTCTTTGTTAAATTTCAGCCATTAGCTAAAATCATTTAAGTTCATTTTTTTTTTCCTCATTAATGTACAAACAGCACCCCATATTGACATAAAAACAAAGAATTGTTGACATTTTTTGCAGATTTATTAAAAAAGAAAAACTGAATATCACATGGTCCTAAGTATTCAGACCCTTGCTGTGACACTCATATATTTAACTCAGGTGCTGTCCATTTTTTTCTGATCATCCTTGAGATGGTTCTACATCTTCATTTGAGTCCAGCTGTGTTTGATTTTACTGATTGGACTTGATTAGGAAAGCCTCACACCTGTCTAT
The DNA here is from genome assembly GCA_018155175.1 of Sinocyclocheilus anophthalmus. Classification (NCBI taxonomy): domain Eukaryota; kingdom Metazoa; phylum Chordata; class Actinopteri; order Cypriniformes; family Cyprinidae; genus Sinocyclocheilus; species Sinocyclocheilus anophthalmus. Next base: position 777,480 of record JADLZN010000050.1, read on the forward strand.
ATAAGACCTTACATTTCACAGTGCATGTCAGAGCAAATGAGATTTATGAGGTCAAAGGAACTGCCTGAAGGGCTCAGAGACAGAATTGTGGAAAGGCATAGATCTGGCCAAGGTTACAAAAAAATCTCTGCTGCACTTAAGGTTCCTAAGAGAACAGTGTCCTCCAAATCCTTCAATTGAAGACGTTTGGGATGACCAGAACCCTTCCGAGAGCTGGCCGTCCGGCCAAACTGAGAAGAGCCTTGGTGAGAGAGGTAAAAAAAGAACCCAAAGATCACTGTGGCTGAGCTCCAGATGCAGTCGGAGATGAGGATAAATTTGTAGAAAGTCAACCATCCTGCATCCCTCCACCATCGATGCTTTCTGTCAGAGTTGGCCCGCGGAATCCTCTCCTTATCAGTGCAGACACATGAAAGCCTGACAGGGAGTTTGCTAAAAGACACCTGAAGTACTCCAAGATGGTGAGAAATAATATTCTCTGGTCTGATGAGAACTTTTTGGACTTTTTTGGTATGTGTGGAGAAAACCAGGCACATGCTCATCACCTGTCCAATACAGTCCCAACTTTGAAGCATGGTGGTGGCAGCATCATGTGTGGGGGTGTTTTTCAGCTGCAGGGACAGTACGACTGGTTGCAATCGAGGGAAAGATGAATGGCCAAGCACAGGGATATCCTGGATGATAACCTTCTCTAGAGTGCTCAGGACCTCTGACTGGGCCAAAGGTTTACCTTCCAAAAAAACAATGACCCTAAGCACACAGCTAAAATAAGAAGGAGTGGCTTCACAACAACTCCGTGACTGTTCTTGAATGGCCCAGCCAGAGTCCTGACTTAAACCCAATTGAGTTAATTTATATATATTAACTGCACATTTTAGAGTGGCCTTTATTGTGGCCAGCCTAAGGCACACGTGCAATAATCATGCTGTCTAATCAGAATCTTGATATGCCACACCTGTGAGGTGGATGGATTATCTCTGCAAAGGAGAAGTGCTCACTTACACAGATTTAGACAGATTTGTGAAACATATTTGATAGAAATAAGCCTTTTGTGTACATAGAAAAAGTCTCAGATCTTTGATTTCAGCTCATAAAAAAATGGGGGCAAAAACAAAAGTGTTGCATTTATATTTTGTTCAGTAGTATATCTATATCTATAGATAGATAGATCAATAAAAATAACCTGATTGACTTAAATTATTATAAAATGTCAGGTCCCATAGTATGACATAACTTGTCAACATTTTGAACACCTTTTAGCCATCTATCCCCACAGACTTTCTTCTATTTTCATTCTAAATTTTGTTAAACGTGCCAGTATTTTTGTTGTTTTTGTCTTCTTTTTTACTCCTATAAGTGTCTCTAGTACCTATATATCTAATATCCCCCCCCCCCCCATGGTTTTTAGTTTATTGTTTTTTAATTTCGTTAATGATAATAACCTGTGCTGGGGTGAAACAAATAAAGATCATCTTCAGGCCAAACACCCCATTTGCCCAAAGGTTAGCATGAATATGCAGAAGGATTGGTTTCTCTTACCCACGGTGGTCTTGTTTTTAGCAGGCTGGGGCCTGCGGACAGGCAGGGTGTTGGAATAGACGTCGCTGACCTGTCTCTGGGGCTGGCTCTGCGTTTGAGACTGATTCGGTGGAGAGGGTGGTCTTCCTTGAGAGACCCCGCCATCAGTCCAGTAGTCGTCTCCATGGACCCCCGTTGTCCCGTTTACCAGAGACATGCCATCAGGACCCATTAGCCGCTGCAAGCATACAGATTACCAAGTAAGCGTTGCCAGATACACAGTAGCCTGGATTTTCACAATAACCAGTCACAATAGTGGCCGTTTACTGATAAGCCTTAATGGAGTAGTGCACCCAAAACTGAAAATTTGCTGAAAATGTACTCACTCTCAGGCCATCCAAGATGCAGATGAGTTTATTTCTTCTTCAGAACAGATTTGGAGAAATTTAGCATTACATCACTTGCTCATCAATGGATCCCTCTGCATGAATGGGTGCCGTCAGAATGAGAATCCAAACGGCTGATAAAAACATCACAATAATCCACAAGTAATCCACACAACAACCAGTCAGAACATCATTAACAATTTAATAAGTGGAAAGCTACATGTTTGTAATGAACAAATTCATCATTAAGGTATTTTAACTTTAAAGTGTCACATAAAAATACATGCCCATAATCCATAATAATGCTTTCTCCAGTGGAAATAGTCCATCCACAGTTTGAATGTCTTGATGGATTTGTTTCTTACAAATATAAAGCTTTTCGCTTCACAAAATTTGAATTGATGGACAGGAATCATGTGGATTACTTGTGGATGATTGTGAAGTTTTTATCAGCTCTTTGGACTCTCATTCTGACGGCACCCATTCACTGCAGAGAATCCATTGGTGAGTAAGGGATTTTACTGCTAAATTTCCCCAAATCTGTTCCAATGAAGAAACAAACTCATCTTCATTATGGAGGGCCTGAGGGTGAGTACATTTTCCGCAAATTTTCAGTTTTGGATGAACTACTCCTTTAAGGGAGAAGCCCTTAAAAATAGATCTTCTTCTGGACAGAGGGCCAGAATGATGGTTGATATGTGCAAAAACTTTATTAACATATTGAACTTTAGGGAACATTTTAAAATAATAATAATAATAGTAAAAAAATGCATGTCATGACCCCTTTAAACCAGCAGACAAGGCCAGACTTCTAAACAAGCTCTGTGATATAAGAGTATCACTCGAGCAGCAGCGCCAATAGAGAGAAAGTACATTATGGTTGTGGAGGCTTAGTTATTGTATTAACATTGTGTGAGCATTCTGGTCTAGCGAGGGGCCACTCAACTAAAGCACTGCCTGCAGAAACAAGTTTTAAAGAGGTTGAATCATCCTACGCTAAGCTAATGCTGCAGTATGCAAATGAACGTTTACTTTTTCACATTAAGTCGTGAGACACTTGAAATGCTATTTTGTATGTTCCGACCAACAATAAATTCTTATTGTGAAACAGAAGGCAAATATTCCCTACGAACCCCCTGATGGCCCAGGCCACTTCCCATGAAGGCAGCTAGTTCGGGGGGCACAGGCAGCGGTTGTGCTCCAGGAATTGGATCTGAGATGACCAGGTTGCCCTTGGAGGAATGCAGAGGGCTGGAGAGGAGGGTGCTGGATCCAGAGCACATCTGCTGGGCGAGCAGCATGGCCCTGTCGGGCAGCTTGTTGGGGTCTGAACAGGCCTGCTGCCACACTGGGATCTTCTGGGTTAACAAGTCCTTACCCTACAAACAAGAGAAAAAGCACCATAGATAGTTTAGGATGGCATGAGAAAAATTTGACCATAACTGGTGTGCTAAAATGTATCTGAGTGAGTGAATGAGAGAATGAGAGAGAGAGAGATGCCAGATGTCCTCTGTTGGTTTTACACCACTACACTTGCTCATTATGTAAAAAATTACCATGGTAACTGTAGTTTCTGCCAAAACACCAGAGTTACTACAGTTATTGTTACTACTTCAAAATTGTGACTAGATTTTTACACTTTCAGAACAAAATGTTCTGAGTGGTTGCCAAGGTGTTTCAATATGGTTGCTCAGGTGTTCTGAGTGGTTCTCAGTGGGTTGTAAGAGTGTTCTGGGTCATTGCTAGGGCATTTTAAATGGTTTATAATGTGTTGTGAAGGTGTTCGGAGTTAAAAAAACATTTTTTTTGGTGTGTTGCTAGAGTGTTCTGAGTGGCTTCTAAGGTGTTTTGAATGTGTTGCTAAGGTGTTCTAAGTAGTTTTTAGTGTGTTGAAAAGGTGTTCCGAGTGTTTCTTGATGTGTCGCTTGGGTGTTCTGGGTTGTATTTAGTGTGTAGCTACGATGTTCTGGGTGGTTTCTATGGTGTTCTAGAAGGTTTTTTTTTGTGTTGCAAAGATGTTTTAATGTGTTGCTAGGGTGTTTTATGTAAGGGATAATGGCTAATTTGCGTTGGGTGGTTGCCTCTGCAGAGTGCATTAAAATTGTTTAATGCACAGCAAGCTTGACAACAAGTTTCTGTGTTCCTATGTTAGGGTGCTCTGAGTGGTTTTCTGTGTGTTGTTTGGGTGTTCTGAGTGGTTTTCAGTGTGCTGTTAGGATGTTTTGAGTAGTTCCCTTTCAACGGTTCACTCTACATTGCGCAGCATTCGCAGTGGGAACTCCTCCCCTTCTCCGAAATCCTGAAGCCTTATAGGATAACGCCAGTACAATAAACTGGCCAACTGTTGCTAATTATCGAAATCTCATACAAATACTGACAAGCCTGCGGGCAGTATATAATTGGAGAGCGACAATTGCCTCAGAATCTTCTCTTTCATGTTGCCATCGTCGAAGACGCACCTGAAGATAAGACAGCTTCTTCTTTTCCGCATCCAATGGCTACCTTCTGCCGAATTTGCGTGGGCCTCATCGACCCGCCGGACCCGCACGAGCACTGCATTGCCTGCCTGGGCCTGGCCCACGCTGAGGTGGCTTTCTCTGTGTCCGACTGTGTGCACTATGCTGACTTGCCATTCCACGTTTTGAGGACTCTGAGGAGCATCGCTCGTGGACTTACAGGGACGAGGCCCACTGCTGCCAGTGAGCCGCTGGTGGGCCCTCCCCTCCCTCGGGGCGATGGTGATGACTTGGTCCGGGGCCATCGTCCTCTGCCATCACCCCTTTAACCAGTCCTTTTTGCTGACGAGAACTGGGATGCTCCAGAGGAACCTGCCAGGTGTAAGCTTGACTCCTGGTACTTCCAGTCGAGCCACTGCCTGGCTGCCTCGAGGAGGAGGGTCCCGTTCTCCCCGGATGTCCTCGAGCAGGTGGAGAAGTCGTGGTCTGCGCCCCAGTTGGCGCACATACACTCTTCCACTCAGCCCATGTTCTCCCACGTCAATGGGACGAAGGCCTGCCTTCTAAGCCTTGCAGATTGACCACCCACCTCGCTGACAAGGCTTACACCTTCGCGGGTGAAGTGGCATCCACGCTGCACGTGATGAGGTACTGCAGGTCTTTCAAGCTAAGCTCCTACAGTCCCTGGACAACGGCAACATGGAAGACGTCGTGAAAGACCTGCACACAGCGCATGTTCCATTCACCGACGAGTCCACGCTCCTCTTCTGTGCCCTGCTCCGCTCAGAGAAAGGCTAAGCAGCCCACCGCATCCTCTGCGGCTCCTCGAGCTGGATGTTCGCGGCAAGCAGAGGATGGGACCCAAAAAAAGGTGCCACCGTCAGAGGAGGAGCCCCCACCGTGATAGCGGACTGCCCTCGGCTGCCAAGCCCTCGTCCTGATGGACCAGCCAAGAGGAGGAGAGAGCTTGCTGAAGGCCCGGCCCCCAAGCACCGAAGTCTGCATTATGTTCCCCTTGTTCCTGTAGGCGACAAATGCAATATTCATGTTTGTTCAATAAAAACACAAACATCCTCACAAAAAGAGCTGTTTTATCCTTATCATATTGATATGGTGTTACTCGCCCCATCATATTGATACGGTGTCTCTCGCCTACTCATGTTACTTGCGCAGTCTATGAACATCGCTGCCAGCGATAGCGACCGGAGAGGTTCGGCCGCTATGTCAGTTTCTAGAATTTGTGGGATACAGTCCAGGGCTTTTGTGCTGGGTTCTGAGCATAATAGAGCATGGATATTCCCTCCAGTTCAGACGCAGACCCCTCCATTTCAACGGATACGTTCAGCATTCAGGATGATCTCTGAAGCAGATCCCGGCACAAATCTGTCCAGGGGACTGGTTTGCATCAGTGGAACTGAAAGATGCATACTTTCATATTCAGATAGCACCACTCCACAGGCTTTCTTAGGTTTGCTTTCGAGGGCATGGCAAACTAGTACTCCGTGCTCCCATTCGGGCTGGCTTTAGCCCCTGCGCACATTCTTGAAGTGCATAAATGCAGCGCTTTCCCTTCTCAGAGCGAGCGGTATGCGTATTCTAAACTATCTGAATGATGTGCACGCCATCTTAAGAGATGTGCTTATCAGTCATATGGATGTGCTGCTTCGCCATCTGGAATTCCGAGGGATTCACCTGGGACTGGTGACAGCACGCACTGTGGTTACAACAGATGCGTCGACCTCAGGCTGGGGAGTGTGCGAGTGTGCGAGGGCGTACCGATTTCAGGCTTGTGGTCAGAGTCTCAGAGAAGATGGCACATTAACTGCTTGGAACTGAAGGTGGTGTCCTTAGCCCTAGAGGATTTTCTGATGCAGCTGGAACAGTGACATGTACTGTTTTGCACCAACAATATGTCTGTGGTTTCGTACATAAATCGCCAAGGCAGTGTGGGCTCCCAGATCCCTTTTCAAGCAGGCTGCGAGTCTTCTATTACGGGCGGATCGTCATCTACTCTCCATCAGAGCGGCACATATCCACGGTCTCCTAAACCGTGGAGGAGACATGCTTTTGAGGAACAGAATTCCTCACGGGGAGTGGAGGCTGCATCCCAGTTTGGTTCTGATTATTTGGGACCACTTTGGGAGGGCAGAGGTGGATCTGTTCGTGACGAGCGAACTCCTCGTCACTCCCCGACACTCTGACGTCGCACCTGCCAAGAGCCAGACTTTATGCATTCCCTCCAGTGAAGATTTTGCCTCTGGTATTATGCAAAATCAGGAAAGAGAGATCTTTGGTGATCCTCATTGCCCCGAATAGGCCGAATCAACCTTGGTTTCTGGACCTCAGGGAGATGCTGGTTGCTCCCCCTTGGCGAATCCCCTTCAGCGAACTTGAGCCCGGAGCTGTGGAGCCTTCATGTGTGGCTACTTCAGGTGTCCTAGAGATTCACTTTGGGCCTGAGGGCTGCAGTGTTACTCTCTGGCCGAGACTGGGCTACGTGCCTAAATCTCCTTCTACCCCCTTTAAAGCGCAGGTAATTTATTTGCCCGCTTTGTCTTCCGAGCCGTCGACTTTGCGTGATGCCGAGGCTCAGAGCGCCATTTGCCCTGTCAGGACTTTAAGGATTTTTATCGATGGGCCGCTTAGTCCTCTTTGTAATTGGACCATCTGTTGTGTTCTTCTTCGGTGGCTATACTAAAGGACGAGCAGTATCTAAGCAGAAGATTTTTCACTGGATAGTGGATGCTATTGTGTCAGCTTATGCGAGCCAGGGACAGGAATGCCTTCTCAACATCAGAGCCCATACGACAAGGGCTATTGCCTCTTCATGGGCCTGATCTAAAAGCACATCTATTCAGGATATATGCTTTGCAGCCGGCTGAAAAGAATTCCTCACAGAAATCTTTCGCTAGGTTTTACAAGTTGGATGTGTCATCCTTGGCATCTCAAGTGCTTTCGGTGAGTCACTAACCTCACTTATTCTTCTAGATTATTACTATCTGCAATTTGTGGCACAGTTTGTTACCGCGTATATCTGTTGACAATGTGCAGGCCTATGTAAATTTTTTTGTGCTTTTGTTACGTTGCACGGCGCTACCTTGTGACTGTTGTTGTGTCTGCCCTTTATTCAGTGCAGCCGCTCTTCTATTGTGGCCAGATATGCTAATTTGGTATAACTGAGTTAAGATGTTCATTGATCTAGCTCCACCTTTCAGCTGCTGGCTTTCCTAGTGGCATCACTATTGGTTGGGAATTGTGTGTTGTTCTACCCCATGCTTGGTGTGGTCTTAGCCGTTGGTTTGGTCTGATCTTCATCGCTCTCACGGAGGGATTGTATACCGTTCCCACTGCGAATGTTTCGCAATGTAGAGTGAGAGCGGGAACGAGACATGCGAGGTCCCCAGTGTTTCGCGTTGTTCTTGATCAGGCATGCAAGCGTTCATCCCTTAGAGTTCTGGGCTATTGTCGCTCTCACCACATTATATACTGCCCGCAGGCTTGTCAGTATTTGCATGTGATTTGCATAATTAGCGACAATTGGCCAGTTTATTGTACTGGCGTTATCCTATAAGAGGAGGAGTTCCCACTGTGAATGCTTCGCAATGTCTTCCCACTCTCAGGGAACCGAGGTTACAAAGGTAACCAGAGACGTTTTTTGTGTGTTGTAAGGGGGGTCAAAGTAGTTTTCGTTGTGCTGTTAGGATGTTCTGAGTGGTTTTCAGTGTGCTGTTAGGAAGTTTTGCGTGGAATTCAGTGTGCTGTTAGGATGTTTTGAGTGGATTTCGGTGAGCTGTTAAGGTGTTTTGAGTGGTCTTCGATGTGTTGTCAGGGTGTTCTGAGGGTGTCTGTTTATTTTCCATGCAAAAATCAGAACTGATTAGAAAAGTAATGGTACATTATCCTTATTGCATGATATAAGGTATCAATATTATCCATAGCACAAACAGTGGAGGAGAGGATTATGTGTCAAAGTTTAACTTGGGGTTAAAATTTTTTTTGAGTAAAAAGCCCTAACCCTACAGTGAGCCATCTATCTGTCCCTCAGCTTTTTGATGTCTGTCTTTTGCTTTAGATTTTTAACGTAGCATAATCCTTTTAACATATAATTCACCTCACATCATATTCATAGCAATTGACTGTTGGTGATTCTGAGCAACTGCTAATGGGTCTCTCACATCTCTGATCACTTACAGTACAGCACACTGCAATGTGGGTGAGGGGCATTCGTCTCAGTCCTACCGCCCACTCCTGGTGATTCACACACACACACACACACACACGGCTCCAGATTCTACCACACTCGCTCTCTCTCCCTCTTCAGCGCACCCTTTCTGAACTCTTCCTACACACGCCTCCGTACTGATTAGCTACTGGATAGGATGTTCTTGAAAATGAAGGGCTTCTCTACGCCCCTCCCTACAGCCTCAACTACATTCCCAGAAGACAGCACCACACGTCTAGTCCATGAACAGGGTCTACAGTTTAGTCCGAGCAAGTTATACAATCATATAATACAGAAAAATAGCCATGTGCATACATCCCTCCAACACACACACACAAGTATACAGATGTAAAAAGGTGCATTTAAGCAGATTACATATGGGTGGGAACCGACCTTCAATGGATAAATAACTCTCCTGCATGCAATCTGGAGTTAAAATTATGTGGTTTTACCATGGGGAAGTGGGTCCGTTATTAGGGATAATTGATATGTCAGAAATGGCGTGTATTACTTCACATGCACTCCTGGAACACAGACAATTGCAGGGGAGAATAAATCTCATCTTTGCAATAAGCCCAAACAAACTGTGCCCAACGGAGACGGTTGTGAGGGTTGATCTTTGGGGATTGCCATGGCAACTGCTGCTGTCTTCAGCCATATTACAGGAGAAACTGTGAAAGTACATTGGTGCTGATGCTTTCTATCTTGTACAGCAAAGGAAAAAGCATCTTGGTCTCACCTTGCCATGGTAGGCGCTGCTGTTCTTGGCCACAGCGCACTGGCGGTCCACCAGGAAACAGTATCTCCTACGTTCCTCTGAAAGTGCTGTTTTGTAGCCCTCTGCAATGAAGTTATCCAGCTCACTCTGTTTACTGCTGATGGTCTCAACGTACTGAGGAAGAGAAAAGGAAAAGCAATTAGTTACACACAAAACTCGTGGTGAACTCATGCAAAAAGCTTGTATATACATGCATATAGGTTAATAAATGGATTTTTGACCTTCCTCAATAACCATTTTTGCAGTGCAATGTTCTTAGTTTGGCTATATGGTTCTTTGGAGATTAATTTATTAATTATACACTACAGTTCAAAAGATTGGAGTTGGGATTTTTAAAGTCTCTTAAGCTCACAAAGGCTGCATTTATTTTTATACAGTAAAAATAGTATTATTGTGTAATATTATTACAATTTAACATAACTGTTTTCTATTTGAATGTTTTAATATGTAATTTATTCCTATGTTGGCAAAGCTGAATTTTCAGCAGTCATTACTCCAGTCTTCAGTTTCACATGATCTATCAGAAACCATTCTAATATGCTGATTTGCTGTTCAAGAAACATTCATTATTATTAATGTTGAAAACAGTTGTGCTGCTTCATATTTCTGGAAACCTGTTTTTTTTAGGGGGTGATTCTTTGATGAATATAAAGTTCAATGAACAGCATTTATTTGAAATAGAAATCTTTTTAAACATTATAAATGCTTTTACTGTCCCTTTAAACAATTTAATGTGCCCTTGTTGAATACAAATATTAATTTCTTTAAAAAAAATCTTACTGACCCCAAACTTTTGAAAGTTAATGTATATTAATTAATAGAAAACAAACACTTTTTTTTTTTACTTCGCTTCACAGAAAATTATAAATTCAAAGGAGTTTAGAACAACATGAGGGTTAGTAAACGATGACAGAATGTTAATTTTTGGGTGAACTGTCCCTTTAAACATTTTCTCGCTTAGTATCAGGCTGTTAAACTCTTTTTTGTACTGACAGAAAACTCTATGAGAATGTAGAGACTTTTGTAAATAATTAGTTGCCGTAGTACACAGGTCCTCTTTTAAGCCTTACAAAAAGTATTGTGGCAGTACCATGGTACTGAATGATTACCCTATTCACGCATTATGGCACTACATAATGTAATAACTTATGGGCGCTTTTTAGTGTTGTTTTGTCTGTGACTGTACTTTAGATTAAAACATGAGTAGGAGTGCTATGAATATATGAATGCATTTTAGATGTCGGTGCGATAGTTTTCTTATGAATACTAAAAGGATCTTTTCTCTACCAGCTCTCTGCTGATTGGCTCATAATCACCTTGCCATCTCCCTCTCTCACATCCCCAGTGGGAACTCTCGGCTCCCAGAAATGTCAGAACCATTACAGAACTCATTATCTCAACACATCCAGGTGTTTTAGTGCCCTATTCCAATTTACCCACAACAGTACGAGGGGGACTCCCCGTTGCCCACTGGTATTATCATGCATTTCAGTTATATTGGCCTGAATGAGACGAGTGATGAGAAAAGCATTATAATGAGGAAAGCACTTCAGACACCATCAAGAATCAATGATGGAAACTACTTCAAATAAAAACATGGATTTATAGAGGAAGTGAAGGCAAAAGAATAAGTCAGAAATCTAATGGAGCAGAAAATCTCCTATGGTCACATGACGAAAGCTCAACTGCATTCAGATGAAGATTGGGATGTAAAATTAACGGCCTGTAAAACCAGTAGGAGGAGTTTTATAGAGAGAGATTTGATGGACTTCTATCTACTTTGGGACCTGTAGACTGAATTATCTGAAAGAAGAGCTTGTTGAAGAGAGTATTTACTAGATTGAGAATCCGCAACACACTGTAACCTACTCAACAACAAAATACCAGGTCCTGACTGAATTGAGTGCATGCTGTTTGAAGTTTTAACCACAGGTTGGCGCTAGTTTTACACTGATGGCAACTGGCTTACATTTACTGAGGAGCAACAGAAGGTTGTATTAAAGACGACAAGTAGGTTTTGAGGCTTTTAGTCCGTATCTTTCATCTATATGCTAATGTAATCCAAAAAGTTGACAAAAGTTATGCAAACTGTTATGCATTTAAAATATCTGTCTTCCTCTTCCAGAAAAAAAAAAATATTTAAAGGGGTCATATGATGCGATTTCAATTTTTCCTTTCTCTTTGGAGTGTTACAAGCTCTTGGTGCATAAAGAAGGTCTGTAAAGGTGCAAAGACTAAAGTCTCAAATCCAAAGAGATATTCTTTATAAAAGTTAAGAGTCGACCACGCCTACCTAAAACGTCTCGTTCAAACACGGCCCCACATGTCTACTTCACTTTGTGGGAAGATTTGCATAACGTCGCCCTTATGTTCACGCAAAGAAAGAAGGCGTACTTTTATTCTCGCTGTAGTATTGTTGCCGCCGCCATGTCGTGAAGGCGCTGTTTCTCATGTGTGGAAAGTGAACTACTTTGTTTGGCCTTGCCAAAGAGGACGATATCTGTCAGGCCTGAGCTGCATCCGTGCTAGGTATGCTGAGTAAATACAACCCTTGGCTTGTGGATCGCCGGATCGGCTTTCCATCACCGTGACGAAGCGAGTCCCAGGCCCGGGGTCGTCACATGGTTGTTTCCGCAAGATGCTCCTTCGTCGAATCCGCCGTCCGCGACGTTTTCAGAGCCCGCGCCTCTGCTTACCTATCCCCCGGCCGGGTCCTCACTCTAGCTCCCGGCCATTTCTCACTCCTAGGGCCGCCGTGTGTGCTCTGTGGGAAAGCGAAACTATTTGTTGGCCTTCCAAAATGGAACCCCGACTCGAATCAGTGGTTCAGTTGTCATTTAGCCCACTGTTCCAGAACACTTCAACCCGATTATTCAGATGTGTGCAGCACATTTTAATGGAGGACCATTTCCTGATCCTGGTAGTGTAGACTACAATGCTGGCTGTTCTGACACACAGACTGCAAGTACGTTTTTTATATTTAAAGAATTTATTTTTATATTTTTATATTTTTTATATTTTAAGCGGTTTTTGGGCATGTAGAGTAATCTTGTTGTTTGTCATTTCTCCTATCACAAATGCAGACATTGTTTTATGTTTACACAGCGCGATGCAACGCAGCGCGTAAAAAGACAGTTTAAGTCATTTATAATCCATAATTATGTCCCCACTGATGCAACAAATGCCTAGTTTATAATGGGATTTAATGTTTTTGAATCATCGCTCCGGCCTGACATGGCATCATCACAATATGGTAAGGGGCTTAATATTTCCGTCACACGCTTGAGGTATTCAATCACAATGCACTGGATAGCTGGCAAATCAGCGTATACCTCGCTTTTCAGAATGATGAGCTTCGTAAAAATCGACGCGTTTCAGAAAGGCGGGCATAGAAGAGAAACAATAATGTACAGTATGTGGAAAATAATGTGTTTTTTTAACCTTAACCCACATAAACACATTTCATTACACCAAATACACAAAATAATGTTCTTTTTAGCAACATCATATGACCCTTTAAAGACATAATCTCTCATTTTAGGGGTGTCTTCACATCTCTACAATGTTCCTCGCGCTAAATTATAAATATTATAATCCACTTGTCACTAGCAAATCATGTTGTGTCCAGCTGTGACCTGTAAACTAAATACTATGACCTATTTAACAAAAAAAACACAAGAGCCATTATTTCACCCCATATCCATGTTTCAATAGAAATATGAAAAGAAAAGAAAACGGCATTCGTCAAATCACCCCCCCCCCCCCTAAAAATTCCTGATATAATTTCTACTGTTGGTCCTACGGATTTTAAGGCCAGGACCCCTTAATAGATGACGTAGGATCTGTATTTGTTTATATAATATTAATGTTATTTACACATTTAGTCATCAGGGTGCTTATGTTAAACACAAATCTACACCTAAAACCATTTTTGTTACTTGAAATAAAGTAAACATTAATTGAAATAAAATGTAATACATTGCCAAGACAACATTTTCCATTTTGGTGTATGTACTAAAATAAACAACCTACATAAACTAAAACTTAATAAAAACTATATACAGTAGACATACAAAAAACCTAATAAAACAACAAAAATGTATAAACATTAAACTAAAATTTAAATAAAACAGAAAATATAAAAACAAAACCTAATTCAAAATATTAACAAAAACTATAATAGAGTCATACTAGAGCCGACCGGATATGGGTTTTTTGGGCCAGATGCTGATACCGATAGTAGGGAGTAAAAAAAGACAAAATACCAATCTATCGGGCCATAGTCTTTATTTTTTATGCTATTATTATAGTGACACTATAGTCACAAGGTTGGACATCCCTCCCATTCGTGTTCCCAAACTTTGGTACTGGTCCTGTAATATAACACGTAATACAAGCCTACCTAAACAGAAATATATATACATACCCCTTTTTTTGCAATGATTAAGTGCAAATGTGGTGAATCAAACACTTATAATGATGTGTACAAACATAGGCCATGTATGAGGGCATGGTGTAATAAAGAGGGTTCACGGTTTAATTAACAATAAACTTTATTCAAAATTAGTCTGACATCAGTGCACTTAACAGTGAAGTTTACTTATTATAAATAACTTAAAAACCACAAATAAAACAAAATATTTATACCTTGAATTAAGAAATTAAGCAATGTAACTGTGTAGGGCAAGCAAGCTACTGCCAAAACAACAGGGGCAGGTTTATGCAGGAAGCACAGATTTTCCAAATGTAAACATCTAAAATTAATAAATAATAATAATTAATAATATATTTTTTTTCACAAACTCTGTGTTGTGTATTTTCGGTAACTGTGTAGATAAAGCAGATAGAAATATATATATAGGTCTGACCTGGTTGTTTATTTTTCATCATAAATAGACAAAGACCAGGAAATTCCGTGTTATACAGTACATTCCGTTTTTATTATGGAGTTCGCGATTCTCAATGTTTATCGCCTTGTTTTCATTCTGCATCGCGGAAACATAAGGCCCTACGAATAGTCAAAACGATAATTATAAGCTCATTGTGAAGTAAAATATTGACCTATGGTGTTTATTTACTTAGCATTGAGTGTCTCCAACTAGGTGACAACGTAGCGTTAAATCACCATTCAACAGACTCAAACCACCACCACCGCACTGCCGTCTATTGGACTGCAGAAAGTTGCTAACTTTTCAATCTGCTGTGTAACTGATTGTACTGACAAACTATGCTGACACCATATCTGTGTCGCAACAGGATGTGACAAAGCGACCATTGAAAATCATTTAAAATTTGTGTCATCACTTCATAATAGAACTAGTCATCAGTTTACTGCAATCCAGGTGACCAACATAGCCCCCTGACACGCTTCATGGCTGGTTCTGGGCCGGTGGCGGCGGCTGGTATAAAACACGCGAGTCAGCTCCGTGGCCTTAAACACAGTGTTTTAGATGCTCCGCAGACTCGTGCCGTGATGCTCAGAGGCAGCTCTAGTCCTAACTGTCACTGATCTGCTGTAAAATGAATCCCATCCCTTCACCTAATCATCCTGCAAAACTATTAGAATCTTTATGTGACATCAAGGATAGAGGTGTGGGTGAGGGCGGCGATATTTGAAGCGCGGCCTTGGGTGAAGTTTGAGCTCATCCAGCATCATCTCTACACTACACTAGACCTGGGATTATGATGATATTAGACTCAAAATGATTAATAGATGCACGCACAATTATCCATGTACTGCATAAATGTTATACTTGTATCTTACTAACCACAAACAAATACCTTTCAATTTGATTAAATTATTGTGCAGCGATTTTTACAAATACAGGCATGTTTTCGAATAAAAATGTTCTCTTCTGCATTAATATATCATAAATTGCTCATGCAAAAAGGAATCTGTGCATATGTGGATCAGGTGACATGCGTGCATTAATTGATGTCTAGTTCGAGTCGATCTTGTTCGGTTAATTTGGATTTTGAGACTTCATTTTTGCAGTTTACAGCATTTCCCGTCCCCCACACACACTACCAACGAACAAGGCCCAGTGCAATTCATTAACGTGTACACGATTTGAAAAATTTGCAAATGTGCGTCACTACACTGAAATGCTTTTCAACCGTGTCTGCAGAGTTAGAATTACATTAATGTGCAGCATTTTGTTCAGATAGAGACATATTTGTGAATACAAATGTTATAGTTTGTATTGAAGTATCATAATTTGTGCATGTAGCAATTGAAATGTGCATTTGTGGATCAGGCGACGCGTGCATTCGTTCACGCATTCCAATGAGTATGGTTTTATGAATGTTACATTGTGTTTTCCTTTTGGTTTGGCTATTCTCCTCTACCGTAGAATATAATAAAGATGTTTTATTGAACTTGTTCTAACTTAACTTGTCTTAAGACACAGAATAGCTTATATTAATTTTGCCAAACAAGAACTTTGTTACGATGCTGATTAGCCATCTCTGCAGTACGAGAGAAATGCACCTTTCATATAGGCCTACAGCACTGCAAACGCTGCAGCCTGTTCATTATCAGAATAAAATAGTCAACCAAACATACAGTGCCTTGTACTAAGGGCTGTTTTAATTAACCAGTGTAGCTATCTAGATTCTATAGTGTATACAGTGCCTAGTGAAAGTATTCATACCCCTTTATTTTTTTCACATTTTGTTATGTTGCTGCCTTATGTTAAACTGCTTTAAATTACTTTTTTTCCATATCAATCTACACTCCATACACCATAATGGTAAAGCAAAAAACTGGTTTTTAACATCTTTGTAAATTTATTAAAAATAAAAAACTTAAATGATTCCATTGCATAAGTACTCTGGGACAGTTGAAATTTAGCTCAGGAGCATTCATATTGCTTGTAGATGTCACTACACTTCAAGTGAAGTTAACCTGTGGCAAATTCAATTGAATGGGTATGATTTGGAAAGGCACACACATCTCTATAAAAGGCCTCACAGCTGACAATGCATATCAGAGCAAAAACCAAGCCCTGAGGTCAAAAGAACTGCCTGTAGAGTTCAGAAACAGGTTTGCATCAAGCCACACATCTGGGGAAGAGTTCAGAAAAAAATTCTGCTTCATTGAAGGTTCATAGAAGCATGTAGTCTCTGTTACCCTTAATGGAAGACGTTTGAAACAACCCAGACTCTTCTTAGAGCTGGCCTCCTGGCCAAACTGAGCAACTGATGGAGAAGGGCTTTGGTTAGACTTGTGACCAAGAACCTGATGGACACTCTAGTTGAGCTCCATGATCATATGTGGAGACAGGAGAAACCTACAGAAGGACAAACATCACTGCAACACTCCACCGATCTGGGCTTTATGGCGGTGTGGCAAGACTCAATCCTCTCTTCAGTGTAGACCCATGAGAAAACACTTGGAATTTGAAAAAAGTACCTAAAGGGCCCTCAGACTGTGAGAAACGATATGATCTGGTCTGATGAACCTCAATTCCAAGCATCATGTTTGAAGGAAACCAGGCAATGCTCATCACCTGCAGAGTACCATCCCAAAAGTAAAGTGTGCTGGTAGCAGCCTCATGCTGTGGGGCTGTTTTTCAGCGGCAGGGACTGAGGGACTCATCAGAATAGAAGAAAAGCTCAATGCACCAAAATATTGAGATAGCCCAGTCCAGAGCATTCAGAACCTCAGACTGGACATAAGGTTCACCTTCCAACAGGACAATGACCCTAACCACACAGCAAGAGTCAATTATAGACAACTCTGTGAATGGCCTTGAGTGGTCCAGCCACAGCCTGAGCTTGAACCCAATCAAATATTTCTGGAGAAACCTGAAAATGTGCATCTGCCCCCATCCAACCTGACAGAGCTTGAGAGGTGAAGAGGTGAGGTGAAGAATGGCAGATAATTGCCAAATGATGATGAGAAAAGCTTGTTGCATTAAACAAAAAAGACTTGAGGCTGTTAAGGTGCTTCAGCTAAATATTTAGGTATGAATACTTATGCAATGTACTGATTACAGTTATTTTTTTTTTTATTCATTTACGAAGTTGTGACAATTCTGTTTTTGCTTTGTCAATATGGTGTATGGAGTGTAGATTGATGTGGGAAAAAAAGTAATTTAAAGCAGTTTAACATAAGGCAGCAACATAACAAAACGTGAAAAAAATAAAGGGGTATGAATACTTTCACAAGGCACTGAGACACTATAGATTCTAGATACACTGGTTAATTAAAACAGCCCTTAGTACAATCCGTGCCGTTCAGCCTCGGGCCAAACACACATTTGCTCATGTGAAGAGGATGATTTTACATGTGAAGAAGACCATGATTTTTTTTTTTTTTGGAAAAGCGGGTAGTACAAAGCCTGGTTTACATAGGGCCTATAAATAATAGTCTGTTCATTCAATCAAATACCAACATGTGAATATGAAACATTTGGCTTCGTGCCAATGGAGAGCGTAAAAGCGAGCCAAAAAAAAAAAAAAAAAAAAAAAAAAAAAAAAAAAACACCTCTCCAGAATAAGTAATTAGCCTATATCGAGATTAAACTCATTAAATATCAGGAAAAATTTCTAAATAAAATCTTGAGAATAAAATAATAAAATTTTGAGAATAAAAGTTCGTTCATCAGCATAGTCACTTCACCTTTGCAGACACTGAATCAGAAACCAGTTTAGTAATAATAGCCTAAATACAATATGTTCTAGCTATTTATGCGTCTTATAGTCGATAGCCTATAATGCTTGTTTTATATAGTTTAGTTTAAGTAATTAATAGTTTTAATTAAAATATAACGTGCGATTACTAAGGGCTTAATGAGCGACTATAATACCCCTTTTAATAAAATATATAATAATAATATACAAGGAAGGAATAACTGACATGGCCATTATTACAGAAAAAAATCCAAGGTACTGTCACAATGTTCTTGTTTGGCAAAATTAATATAAGCTGTTCTGTGTCTTAAGATAAGTGAAGTTAGAACAAGTTTAATAAAACATCTTTATTATATTTCTACGGTAGAAGACAATAGCCAAACCAAAAAGAAACCAAGAAAACACAATGTAACATTCATAAAACTGTACTCAATGGAATGCGCACATGTGACTTGGGCAAGTGCCATCTAGTGGTCTCTGATTTTCTGTGTCTCAGCTGCGCGTTGATCGCGAGCTGTGTGTGTGTGGATTGCGCTAGGCTAAAAGGGCGGAACGAAAGTCTCACAATTCAAATGAATCAAATAGAATCGACACAGAAGAGACGTGAATTAATGCACGCGTGTCGCCTGATTACAAATGCACATTTTAATCGCTACATGCACAAATCATGAAACTTTAATACAAACTATAACATTTGTATTCACAAATATGTCCCTATTTGAACAAAATGCTGCACATTAATGTAATTCTTAACTCTGCAGACACCGGTTGAAAAGCATTTGTTTCAGTGTAGTGACACACATTTACGAATTTTTCAAATCGTGTACTACACGTTAATGAATTGCACTGGGCCTTGTCCGTTGGTAGTTGTGTGTGTGGGGGACGTGAAACCGAACAAAATCGACTCGAACTAGATGTCAATTAATGCACGCGTGTCACCTGATCCACATATGCACAGATTCCTTTTTGCATGAGCAATTTATGATATATTAATGCAGAACAGAACATTTTTATTCGCAAACATGTCTGTATTTGTACAAATCGCTGCACAATCATTTAATCCTGAATTCCACAGACTCAAATTGAAAGGCATTTGTTTGTGGTTAGTAAGATACATGTATAAAATTGATGAAGTACATGGATAATTGTGTGTGCATCGATTAATCATTTTGAGTCTAATATCATCCCATTCTGGGTCGCCACTCTGCTGGACAAACTAAGTAATTACACCATTCAGAAGCATTTAATCTGCGGCGTTATATGTTCTGTAAAAAAAATTCATATAGGCAGCATATTCGCCGATACCGATATATCGGCGACAGGCTCATATCGGCCGATAATATCGGTTAAACGATATATCGGTCGGGCTCTAATAATCACATCAAAATAGTATATCAAGTAACACTGGCTTACATTGCAAAGCTATTAAAATAATCATTATTAAACTATTTGTACTATCAAATTCAGTATGAAATCTATTACGTTACTGATCTTACTCTGAACGTTTCATCCCTCTTTTTTTGCATTCAGAGCTGCCTTATACAAATCAAAAACAAAAAAGTCCTGCCCGTTTTTTTTTTTTTTTTATAATTCGTACATCCAAAAAAAGAAAAAAAGAAGAAGCTGTACTTAAAATGTAAAATATTGTTTGAAATCAAGCAATAATTGGCAGAACCTCTGTTGCCGTGGACCCGCTTGGTCTTTAGCTTCAAAAATGAATGGATACAAAACATGAAATGCTGTTCAAAACCCCTTTATATTTGCATCATGTAACATTTTCCAGTGAAAAGACATTTGCCCACAAAAGACAAAAAAAAATGCAAAAGAAAGGGTCATTTTTGGATTTAAAGTAAGATTCCTGCCTTGTAGAATAATACATCAATCAGAGAAACAATCTTGTTTTATAGCCCAGATAAAGCAGCATGTTTTCATTTCCCCTCCAGAATAAAAACACAACTCTACAATGAGCAATGAGTCATAGAGTACTGCAGTGTGAAAGAGACACGGTGAGGTATGACAGCACAGGAGGTGAAATGAGGAAAAGCGCAACGGAAATACAGAACATGGGGAATGAGTGTTTGATGAAAAGATGCATTAGAGGTCATGACAGCAGATGGCCGTGTCGACAGGCATGACGCGGATGACAGGCGTGCTGATGGAGTGATGGATGGAGAAGGCAGGACCCTTCGTTTCAGATATGGAAGCTGTCAGACCTGCTCAATCAGCCACTGTGAAAGATGCTACACAGGTCATGTGGCTTTAGCACATACAATCTAGTTTTTGATGGAGACAGTGGAAAGAAGTGCTGTAGGTTATACTTGTGTTACATCTCAGCACCCAGACAATTACTTCTAATTTATTGAATATCAAATTAAAAATCCAGTGTTTTTTTTTTTTTCAAACAAAATAAATTCTTCAGCAAAATGCATTAATTGGATCCGTAAGTGACGAAAGATTTGTCATTTCAATTAAATGCTGTTTCATTTGATTTTTCTGTTATCAAAAAATGATTCAGGCTCATATGAACTGACGACTGAGTAAGATGCGGAAATATATCAATAGAAAACACTTAATAGTCACATGTTACTGTTTTTTAACTGTATTCGGATCAAATAAATGGCAGCCTTGGTACGCATAAGGCCTTCTTTACACAGACACTAAGAATTACTGACCCCTTCTTACAAAGACACTATAAATCTTACTGACCCCAAACTTTGGATTGGTAGTGTACGTGATTGGAAATATGATGGACATGATGCAGACCAATTATGAGCCCGTCTCATCTCTCTCGCCAAAGTGAAACAATATGTTACTTTAATGTGGAGAAAAAAAAACTCACTAAAAACAGCAGTGTTGCATTCTGGGACATGCTGAACCAGTCCAGTCCAATGTTTATTATGACACAAGGCATATTTCTCTATCAAGTGAAACCGAAGACACATGTAGTGCAGGGAATTTAGACAGGTATTATGCTTATGTTAGTCTCAACACTATCATGAATTCCTCTCCACAAAACTCCACTTATTCCAATGAACTGCTCATCTAAAATGAATAGCCCTACAAAACACAATCTAGCATACTGCGTTTTTGAACAGTACTATGGTACTAAAGAAGCAGTTCCATTCAAATACATAGTTTATCATTCAGTGTCATGATGTATATCAAAGTACCATGGTATTACTACAGAATGTTTACCAAAGGGCATTGTTTCCAATCAAACACCATGTTTATAGTTATTGCTACTGGAAACTTGGTATTTTCTATCCAAGTTCTTGCAGGACCTGATTGAACAGGGAAAGACTGAAACCTCCAAAGTGTTTGCCAACATGACATTTAAAAGGGTCTATGATGCGATTTCAATTTGTCTTCTCTTTGGAGTGTTACAAGCTCTTGGGTGCATAAAGAAGATCTGTAAATTTACAAAGACTAAAGTCTCAAATCCAAAAAAATATTCTTAATAAAAGTTAAGAGTCAACCAAGCCTAACTAAAACGGCTCGTTCTAACACACCCCCACATATCTACGTCACAATGTGGGAAGATTTGCATAAAGCCACCCAAATATTCATGCAAAGATAGAAGGCGTAACTTTTATTCTCGCTGAGTATTGTAGTGTTGCTGCAGCCATGTCGTGAAGGCGCTGTGTGTTTCGTTGTGAAAGCGAAACTACTTTGTTTGGCCTTCCAAAAGAGGAACGAATATCGCTTCGTCATGCATAGAGCTGATCCATGCTGGTCAACTGAGGAAATACATCAGCTTCATGCTGTGGATCACCGGATTGGCTTTCACCGTGGACAAAGCAGATTCCAGCCCGGGGTCATCACATGTGGTTGCCACAAGCCCGCCCACGCCGCTCACTCAAGCCGGCCTCCGCTCAATCTAGCCCGTCGTGTGTGACGCTGTTTCTCGTTGTGAAAGCGAAACTACTTTGTTTGGTCTTCCAAAAGAGGACACAACTAGAAATCAGTGGTTAAGTTGTATTTACAACACTGTTCCAGAACAGTTCAACCCAAATATGCAGATGTGTGCAGCACATTTTATGGAGGACTGTTTCCTGATCCTGGAAGAGTAGACTACAATGTTCTGACTCACAGACTGTAAGTAAGTTTTTATGTTTAAAGAGTTTTTATATTTAAAGCGATGTGGCAGTGTAGAGTAGCGCTTGTTGTTTGTCATTTCTCCGATCACAAATGCAGACATGGTTTTATGTTTACGCGGCGCGATGCAATGCAACGCGTAAAAAGACAGTATAAGTCATTATAATCCGTAATTATGTCCCCACTGGATGCAAACAAATGCCTCGTTTATAATGGGTTTTAATGTTTTTGTCTCGTCGCTCCGGCCGGGACAAGGCATCACAGTATGGTAAGGAGTGTAACATTTCCGTCACACGCTTGAGGTTTTCAGCCAATCACAACGCACTAGATAGCTGGCAAATCAGAGCACACCTCGCTTTTTCAGACTGATGAGTTTTGTAAAAATCAACGCGTTTCAGAAAGGAGGGGCATAGAGGAGAAACAATAATGTACAGTATGTGGAAAATAATGTGTTTTTGAACCTTAAACCGCATAAACACATTTCATTACACCAAATACACAAAATAATGTTCTTTTTAGCAAAATCATATGACCTCTGAAAACAAAAACAA
Organism: Sinocyclocheilus anophthalmus; assembly: GCA_018155175.1. Lineage (NCBI taxonomy): Eukaryota > Metazoa > Chordata > Actinopteri > Cypriniformes > Cyprinidae > Sinocyclocheilus > Sinocyclocheilus anophthalmus. The sequence goes on from JADLZN010000050.1 coordinate 800,123, forward strand.
AAATCCGACACAGCTTGCACAACACTGCAGTAAATTTACTGTATATTTTACAGTTTTTGATGGATAAATATTTATACTGTATCCATAGCTTTGAACATTACCGTACATTTCCACTATTTTTGTATGTGCGGTTTATCACTATTGTCATAAAAATTTCATCAGCAAATACATTTTAAAATTTAAGTTGTTTTGCTCTAATCATGCTAAGAAACGTAATATATCAGCCTTGGTCTATTAGGAACAAATTATATACAGTAACCACAAGTGATTGTATATATCAAAGGGAATTCGTTGTTAACCCTATAAAGTCTGCTGTATCATATAGGACGTCAAAATACCAAGGCCTCTAAATCAACATGATCATAACTTGCAAGTAAAAGGTACTGTAGTATAATTAAAAAAAGTCCCCATTAGGTTGGGGACAGGTCTTTTCTGTGAAATCGATCTTATAAAGTAAAGTAAGAATAACTTTAGTGTGGGTCTTCAAACACGTACTGGATTTGAAACAACTTTTGTAAAATAGAAAAGTCCTTTAAAATGTATATCAAATATGATTAATCAGCTGTAGGTATCACATTATTTGTTCGTCTCTCAATCACAATGTATTGCAGTGCATTATATGCCTTGGCAATATAAATATCAGCAACTGCACCAAGTTTCATGAAACATTTCAGTTCAGTTTGGGTCTCTGAATAAAATTGAGGCATTTTCTTCCTCCTCAAATATGAGCTCCAAATTCTCCTATTTCATACTTCATGAGCCATAATATCCGCTTGGATAGGATGGCATTCAAATATTGTCTAGGGGTTTGAACAAAGCGTGGCTTTGGAGTCAAAATCATTATGCAATGCAACAATTCCATGTGTCAACAATTTATGTGTGTTATACCACTGAAAAATATCATACATTTATGATGAACAAAATCATTTGTAGTGATTTGACCTTTTCATTTGTTGGTTTTGTGAGAGGTGGCAAATATTATCAAAATGAGCTGTGCTGTTTGCTGCAAATATTCAAATAAAGAACAGCTACATTTCTTTATTTAGGAATGAAATAATTTAATATTTTTAACAGGTAGTCAATGTTCTTAAATTACCCAGCGCTCGCAGCTTCAGAAAAGCGTTGTTTGGACCCTGGCTGTGCACTGAATGGGAAGTGGAATCCCTCTACTGTATGTCTAAAGCAACACTCGCATGCTGTAAAACATAAAGCCCTCTCTAACTTAAATGCTTCCTGTTGCGTTTCCCGCTGTGTCAGTCTGATATATCCACAGCTTCGCTCGTTCCTCTGACATCACCAGTCCTTCATCCCATGGCACAGCAGCTTCCTCTCCATCCCTGGCTCTCTCAGGATAAGTCTCACGCTGGAGTCGTGTGCGCTAACAGCGCGTGCAAGTGTTCTTCTGTAGATACTCAAATTGCTTTCCCTGAACTCGCTGAGGAGTCCACACCATTCAGAAGCATGACATGTCTGTTAACATGTGATATCACAGCAAGCGCCAACGCTGTAGACCTCCACAGAATCTCATATCCCTCCAGCTGCACCTCAGACCACTCTACTGAACTGAAAAATGAGCTAATTAGCATCTTCAGAAGGACTTCAGCGACTAATTATTTCAGCAGCAACAGGAAGAGGGAAAAAAGAAGATAATGCCAAAAGAAGATACAAAAAGAAGGTACAACAGAGACGAGAGTGATAAAAACAGTGTATAAACAGTCGTCTGAACATACTCAGACAAAGTAGCCTGTTTATGGCGCTTTTACAATGAATCGCAATGTGATTTATGGTAACATGGATGAAGTATCTGAACAACTTACTTTATGGGCCTCTGGGGCCCGCGACTAAATCAGTTGACTTTTCTTGCTCTCGTTCAAGGCCACATTTACATGAAAAAGAGTCTGAGGCAGAAAATGAGAGGTGCTCTGTTCTTTAGATGGAAGCAGGTATTGAAAATCGATCTTTTCGAAGCTCAAAAACAAAATTACTCGTATATCAGTGTCAGGTGGAGTTTCACTTTTGAAAAAGTTTGGATTTGTCCTTCCGTACTTCATCTTTAAGTTTCTCAAGAGTGATCGGCGAAGCGATCGCAGATTTCACAAGATCCATTTCAAATGTCACAAGCTGAGGGTGAATCTTAGGCTTGAGTACACTGCTTAGTTAGCAGGAATGATGCACACGCCACACAAGCAAGGCTCATGTGGAAAATCGCCTGTCCAATTCAGCAGAAGACGCCGGATCCGTCCACAAAATTTTTATCGCGGGTTATTAAAAAATACACCAATTCCATGATTCGTAACTTGTCTAAAAGCGGGACATAATGCAAAAGAGATTCTTCATGTAGAATATCGCGCAATTCACGAATCATGATGAGACGCGGCTGGCGAGGATGGGGCTTAAAGGTCACATATTTTACACCTTTCTGGAGTTTTATTTTAGGTTTTGATGTCCTTAAGAATATATATTTGCGGTATAAGTACCAAAAACTATCTCAATATATTTTTTACAGCTCCTTTCTCAGGAGCTCTGTTGAGAACAGGTCGATTTTGGTCTGTCTAATTAATATTCATGAGTCTCTCTTCTGATTGGCCTTTTGTTTTCTGAGTGACGCACGGCCAGGTCAACTACAGGTAACTAGGGTCAGCGACGTCACAGAGCTAGCTGGAGGCAGCAAAAAAAAGGGCAAACTGAAGGTGGCCCATTCAAACCAGCGCAGATTCAGCTACACAAGGAGCTTAAAATATAATCTTGTTGTGATGTTGGCTGCCAGAAGCGACGTAATACAGCCTCAAATTAGAAAATTGATTGCATATCTGCTGCCACTGCCAGACAAAAAACTGCTGAAAGCTAGGGTAAATGCGATTAAAACAAGCAGACTGGACAGAACGATCGTTTAAAATGCTACGTGGCAGCGCAACTTTTTGTTTTGTCTTTTGTTGTTATGGGCGTGTCTACAGATTTCTTGCTATATGTCTATGTTTCTTTCATCTCACGACTATGTCGTGTATGAACTAATGTCTGTGTGCATGTGTGTAAAAAAAACAAACTGACAATTTATATATAATCACTTGTAATTGTATATACATTGTTGTGAATAATTGTGGCTGGAACAATAATGTAGACTAAAAATAGTTGCCTGCTGAAAAATTTAATGGACTATACTCAAATGAAGAGAGAAATCACTGGGGGTGTTGTCTTTACTATACATGTACGATGTGATCCCACATCATAGTAACACAATCATGCAGAGCTCCATCCTTTGAGTGAGAGTGTGTAACGTTACAGGTCGGCTGATCTGGTTTCGTGGTTAAAGTTAACATTTTCGACATGTTTGTTGTTGCTCAGCAATGGCATGGACGCGATTTTGTCTGGGGGTTTGGCAAAAGGAGAGGTGCTCGGGGTGGTGACTGAAGGCGTTGACTGTGTAGTTCTGACGTTAACTTTTTACGGAAGTTACAACGGTTCGTGAAAAATCACAGCTGCTTTATGCAGGCTGTGTGCATTTGACAGTGGACTGACTGTTTTGAAACTTATAAGGTAGTTAAATAGCCCCTAGACCTCAATTATCGTGAAAAAAGCCAGGAAATTTCAGTTTTGACAATATGGGACCTTTAAATATCATAGAAATTAATTTAGCCCAAAACTTACTTATTCTATCCACTAAAATTTTTATATTTTATTCATAGCTCAGACAAAATCATGATTGGCTCTCGTCTGGGGGGGCAGTGCCCCCCTAAACTCTGGCTATGATCAATGTATATCATCAGCATTTGATTGGATGGGCTGCATTCTAGTGATGAGCTAAAACATCACCCGAATCCGCAGCTTCAAATAAATTATCCACCCGCTGATTTAGATAACCGCACCTGACCCGCACCCGATCATCACATTAGGATTCGTACAGTCATGAAAAACCTGGAAAAGTCATGGAATTTTAAATAAACCCAGAAAGTTTTGGAAAAGTCATGGAAATCTATTTCACAATTCTCTGTATAATAGAATTATGTTTAATCAGGTCCTGAATTTGGATGCAGGATTGCGCATATATCGCATTAGGCTACTCATTTCCGCAGCTTTCGACTTTAAAATGAGGTAAATTGCTGCAAAACATTTATTCAATATAGCATGTAGCGTGAGTGATTCAGCTGTACCGCGTCCTCTCTCTTTGACCTTCTCTTCACATCAGCGCATCTAGAGCTGCTGCACGCTGCGATAAAAGACTTCAGCTCGCATTTCGGGACAGTTGACAGAATTGCCACTTGCCTAATCGGGTCATTGTTGCATCGTCACACAAAATTATTATTTCACTCTTTTAAGCCATTCCGGTTTTCTGGCGAAGCTCAGTTCACATCCAAAGCGCGCGCCAAAATTGTCAAAATTGTCGTCCTCGCGACAGTATTGTCATAAGCAACTGTTCCGTTGTCTGAAGTTAATGTAAACAGTTGCGAAATAAAACGCATGTGTATCAGTTTTGGATCCGTGAAATAGGTCTTGTGACAGCAGCAGTCTAATAAAGCTGTGCCGTCTGTCATTAATGTTAATCAAACAACAAAAGACAGAGAAAATCTCTCATTGCTCTTGACTAATTAATGTTTTGTTGAATAAGTTTAATATGTTAATTTACAGTTTATTCAATTTCTGTAGCCTATTTAAAACAATGTGATCTCATTGATAATGGTATGAGGCTATTTTATGTAAAAATGTGGTTCTATAAAAGTTAATTTATTTACGTTTTTACAGCATCTAAACGTACAAATACTTGCGTATTTTCAGCATTTAAATGTACAAAACTGACATATTGATGACACCTAAAAATGAATCCTTATGAATATTGAAATCGCGGCATTAATTTTATTATTAGTTGTTTTTAGTTGTCATATCAATTACATTGTTTTCAATTGCATTATTAAATTGTTTACTCGATTACTTAATATGAATTATAACATTACGTTTTGTTGTGTGATTTCTGCTGCCAACTCATTTCCAAGAATAGGCCTACATAATGCTAAACAAGACTTCACTTTAAACCTTAAAATAAAAAAAATTTCTGCAATCGTTTAACCTTTACTTGTCATGTAATGTTTAATTTGATTGTCATGCGCCACAAAAGGTGTTTTCTCCGACATGCTGTGACAATAGAACTATAAAATACACCAAAACGCAACATAATTACAAAAGGAACAATTTTATTTGTGCTTGTGGATCGGCAATTCCAAATCTCTGAAGCATCGACTACGAGAAAACAGACCCAAATCACAACCGGTATTCGCGCCGATCTTTAATTCCATCCCAAGCAGCGAGTCAGCGATACGTAAACAAGCAAGCGCCGCGCTCTGACGCGCGCTTTTTACAAATTCAAAAGTCTTGCCCCCGTCAATATTGACAGGTTTTTAGCAGGATAATCGAAACGCTATTGGGCTCTCATCTGCATTGTCACAGATTGCGACATGCTTGTTTTCTGGTGAGGTGGTTTGAATGAGCGCGCACGGCCCCATCACGAGTTTCACGTAGTGATGGGAATTCGGATTATTTTTAGACAACAAGACCGAATCTTTTTTCGAGTAATTTCGATTAATTTAGTTAAATTTTAGCAAAATCTAATAACACAGTTAGGTGTGACTTCCATAACATGTATGATACTACGCAAATGTTGATCCACTCAAACAATACAAAACTGCAGCAAGAAACAGAAAGATTAAATCATTGTTTAACCTGGTCTTCAGGCTATTATGTCTTTTTCTTAGCGGACACAGTATTCGGGTTTGAGCATTCGTCATCACGTGACAGACCCATAAGCTTAAACTATGCAGTCTGAGCCGGAAAGAGAATGATTAGTTCATCTCTCGAGTCTTCGGTCCTTTGTCATGTGACGTGAAAGCATTGGACAGAGAAATTAGGGCATTTAAAGTTCCCTATTCCCACGATTTTCCTCCCCCCTCCGGAACAAATGGGTGCACCTAGTTATTATTATTATTATTATCATCATTTTTATAATTATTATTTACTCTTACAGTTACGTGATGTGTTTCTGGTCTCAAATTGTATTTCAAATTTATTTCTTAGTTTATAAATGTGTGAATTTCTGTCTTTATGGTTCTTTTCCATAACACTGAAAGTTGTAACAAAGGTAATAAAGAGTTAGTTATTATTATTAAGTCTCTTTCCGGCTCAGACTGCATTGGTTAAAGCTTAGGGGGCTGTCACGTGATGAACGAACTACTCAAACCAACTGCAGACTTGAGCGATGCACTAATTCAATTCTCTTTCCGGCCTCCCACTGCTGGGTTAAACTTATGGGGCTGGGTCACGTGCCTGCCGAAGACTCAAACCCGACGACTCGAGGAGTGAATAATCATTATCTGCTCGGCTCCGACTGCCAGATCACGAGGCGGTTTACCTATAAGCGGGGAGCAAGAGTTGGGGCTGTCCGTGCTGACCCGCATGCCTTCGAAAACCCTTGAAGACCGAACAGGTGAACTCTTGCTAATTCCAGTACAGAAACCTATGGCTGTCGGCATGCGCGCTGACCGATCAGTCCCTGAGAGGACTCGTTTATCACGTCCCATCCAGCTGCGTTCAAAATGAATTGGTATTTATCTCCTGTTATATTCGCTATAATGGGTGGTTAAGGGTCGTCTCCCCCGACACTACCTGAGAGAGTCGCTTAGCCGACCTGAACGGACAACCGGATACTTAAATGTGATATGGTCCCCGTGCGTACCCCCCTACCTACACACGGCGTATGGGTGGGTTCGGTGTTGGGGCTGATAAGTGTAGACACTTTATCGAGGAGGAATCCCAGGCGGTGGCGTGTAGTCCAAGAAGAGGAAGGAGTGACTCAAGAGGACGCATGATAAAATGATTCAAAAATGCCTGATACGAATATCTTAATGATCTAAAAGATAAGCTAAAAATACGTAGCGATTTGTACGTTTTAAACATTGAAATACATCTAAATTGCATGTTTTAGCATGAATAAAAACGTACAAAAATTTACGTTTTGTGCTTATAAATGTTATGTAGTAATACCTACGTATAAACATGAGACCAGGCTGTTATTAAAAAACCCCAACTTTATATTTTAGAAAAATGTAGTTAATTATCTGACACCAGTATGAATTTACCTTATCCAACCGAGACCCACCCGCAACAATAATCAGAATTGCACTTTTTTATTACCCCAACCAACCCCGACCCGCGGATTATACGCAGCACCGCGGAATAACGCAAATCACGCATCACTACTGTGTTCAAGTTGTTAAAATGTACAACACACCCCGTGACGGGAAACAAAAACCCCCCCATTATATATAATGTGGCAAGTGACTATGTTGATTGGAAACTGTAAGGTTGAAACAAACTCTTGCAACGTATTAATATTAATACATCAAAGATTAATTGACATCTGTGTCTGCTTTCATTTATTAAAGCTAATAATAGTGTTACAGGGATTATTTTTCAAGGTTGAAAAGGGGGGGTTTTTTAAGTGTGGAAAGGCCAATCAGAGAAATGTTCGGGAAACGACATTGTAAGAAATGGATTGGCTGAAAAAAAAAATTATAATGCTAATATATATATATATCTTCAGGGATCTATGCGACTCGAGCGACTTTAACATTACTAATGTTTTTATGTCACTTTTAAGCGATTTATGCACAGGGGCCTTTTTTTTTTGCTGGAATAAATCTATTAATTTCAACTAAAATAATATAAAAATCTTCCAACAAACTCTTTGATGGTAGTTTAGATTTTGAGTAAAATTTATGAACAATCATCGGTGTCAGTAAAACGTTCCTTAACATCAAACCTTGCGGTAAAATCCTGAATCGTACAGTAAGTACATGGCTCTCTGTGGCTTAGTTTACAAAATCCACAACACTCAAAATATTTGCAGAACCTCTGAGGCGAGTGAAGGTGAAGCTCCGCTAACCGAGATCACATATGCAGGGCACTGGCACGAGACGGGACACATGTACTGGATACAACTCCCAGCAGTGGTGCTGCCGTCTCAACACCCACCCAACAGCAGTCATGGATCAATACCTGCTCCTACACGCTCCGGCTGAGAGGGGAAGGCAGCCACAAAATCAGGGTATTATGACGACTTCTGTATACAATTTTTAATGTAATACCACCTATTATGAAAGTGGAAAACTGTACTCGCAATGTATGTATGTCAAAATGTGATCGTAGAAAACGTTGAAACTGCAAGCATATATGTACTTAAACAAGGAAAAATAGAATAAAAATATGAGAAATTATTTTAGTTTTGCTGTTTCAATCAGTGTTCGAGATTTAATTAAAACTATGCATCGTTGTCAGATTTTAATCGCCAATAAGACAAAGATGACGTTGCTTGACAGGTGAAACACTGACATGTTCACTTCAGTACTATTTTAGATTATTTTAAATAATATTTCAACAGAGAATTCCCGGTGAACTACTACATTACCATGATCTGCAACGAAACCTCCACCAATAGAGAGAAGCTGCCGACACTCCCATGAAGCACTGTGAATAACTGTGTAAGAACTGCAAATGCTGCAACTTCTTCTCACAAACTACTTAAATATTTAGACATATATATATATGGAGCTAAATACATCTGTTTAACTGTGCATTTACTGAATGAGCACTGAGCTGCGTCCAACTGATTGCACTATATCATCTTATGTATTATTTTCTTTAACCTTATGTTTTTATTACATTTCATTACGTTCTAAATTAAGTGTTTTTCTTACGCATCTGTTATGATTACTTTATAATTATTTTTAAATCTTTATGTAAATAACTTTTTTTTTTTTAAATTACCAGTGTATGAAATGTGCTATATAAATTATTATTTTTTCTTTATTTGTCATATTTTGCCATAAATAAAAGACTTACCTTGCCATATTTTACAATAAACATAAAATACATTGTTTCAGTACACAATAGACATTTTTAAATCAATAATAATCCATTGTTTTCAATTTGATTATATGATTTGCAATGCTTCATGGGACGGTAGTCCTTTACCTCATTAAAAGTCATTAAGTACAATCTTGTAATTTGCCCTTTTCTTCTGATTTTCAAATTTTTTTTTTGCTTCAAATCAAAGCTCGTAATGTTGTGATTAATCTCATTGCTGGTTGGTTTGATTCATGGCTTATAACCTTTTAATAAAAAATCCCTATGGGAAAAACAAATGGGAAAAATAATTCGGAACCAAGGCAGCTGAAAAAGTGGACAGCTACTAAACTAATACTGAAAATAAATAACTATTAAGCTAAAACTGCAACTAGTCATTTTTTACATCAAATTAAAACTACATTTAAATGGAAAATCCAAATAAAACTAACTAAAAGCACACTCGCAGAGCTATGTTTTGAGGAAGTGTGAGCTGATCAGCGATATCACTACTTCATAATGGTGTCAGGTGGCCTGAGCTTTCATACCCGGCAGAGCACGTAAGCATCCCGAGAGCTCTGGGCCAGAGAGCGCATGCACTTTGCTTATTGATCTATGCTGGGTCTCCACAGCCCCGCTGTCACAGTGTAAGACTCCTCTCAGCAGGCTAGCATTCACACACCGCAATTAATACGATAGGTTGGGGCCCACTCACACAGTTTTAACAGGGAAGTAAGTCACTAAAAAACAACTGTGTTGTTTGCGTGTGTGTGTGTTCAGCACAGCCTCTTTGCTGATATGCCGCAGCGCAGTTTGTATACACACCTACGGCTTTCACCCACTCATTGTGTTCTCTCTGCCACGAGAGGCTCACAGCACTTCTTACATTCAGACGCTGTTAAAATCATCTCAGCATTAACATGATGTAGGTGGTCTCACTGAACCAGAGCCTATCCATCCACCTCCGTCCCTTTCAAAGGCCTTCGACGGAGCCCACAGCGACACGCTAGCTCTGTTCACGACCCACAGCCAGCAGAGGTGGCGGCAGCAGTGTGGGGGCTCACCTGCAACTCCTTCTCGCTGTACTTGGAGGGGTTCTTGCTGCCCTGGCACTTCCTCCGCAGTTTCTTCAGCTCACCCTGGCATTTCTCCAGACTCTCTCCTTTGCTTTTGTGCTCAATCTGGTACTTCTTAAGAGCCGCCTTCAGGAGAAAAAACACAGGAGTATTGTTGGTAAATGCAGAAATCATCAGACTGTAGTTACTGCATTAGGAAAGACATGGGAGTCAAAACCTTCAAGTCAAAAGTCATGTTCCAAAACACTCGCTGTCTGCTGACTACATAAGCAGCTGCCCTCCTCTAAACCACAGTCTTGACTGAAATAGACTGACTTTAAACAGTGTACATAGGCAGGAACTTTCTTCATGGTCACTAGTGTACAGTACACAGATAAAGCTCTTGACAGAATTTGCATAATATGACAATACAAATGCGATGATTCAATAATAATACTAATGATACTAATACTACTACTAATACTAATAAGAAGATGATTCATATATAAATATAATAATATCACAATATAGTTAATTTAATAACTATTACTACTACTACTACTAATCTTGATTAAGATAGACAATATTATATCAGAATGTAGTTACTATTAATAATAACACACTATCAGTATTATTATTATCATCGGAATATGTATGTGATTTTATCAGCACAGTCCAACAGCACTTTTTACGCACAATAAAATGACAATTTAAAAACTTTCTTATTTACTACTACTATTATTATAATATAAGTTTTTATATTAGTCACAATCAATGGTGATATTCATAATCGTCAGATTCACTTGCGGAGTGAAAGAAGTCTGTTAGGATATGCGAATATAAAAAAAATTTATAAAATAATAGTTATTATTATTGTTGTCAACAACAACAGCACCAACAATAATAATTAGTGTAATTATAATCCCATTATAATGCATTGTACATTTATACAAATAATAACATCAACAAAACAATCAAAAATATAATTTGTATTATGAAAGTATTATAAATTATTATCTTTCCTATGAATTATAATCAAACACCAGAAATTAAATCAAAAATATTATAATTGTGCAATTGTGACGTTATTGCCACAGTAATACAACTCAATCTGACAATCTGCTAGCATGTTGCTAAGCAAATGATCTGTCATTCAAATTTTGTCAGTATTTTTTAACGTTGAATAAAATAGATACTATTGTATAATAAACTCTTCACCATTTTCCTTTTCACAATCAATACACAAAAATGAAAATAAATGTAACATGCCATGACACCTTAATCACAAACTCATAGTTTGAGATGCTGGAAAAAGTTAGATGTGATGCAACAGCAAAAAAACGTCTGTCTGGCACATACTGTAAATAAATTGAGCATCAAACCCCAGTCTCACACATCTGATTCATCTGTTGAGTAATCATCAAGTAAAATGACTAAAGTGCACATTCCCAGTTCTGGGATTGTCTTCTCAAGGATGGCCACTAGCGATGCTGCCTTCGAATTTGGCCAGAACATCTGAGAAGGCAGCATAGTTCTGCCAGCAACTGTTAAGAAGAGCCTTCAAGTCAGGATCCCTTCATGATGCCTTCAAAAGCGGTCTGGTCAAGCGCTTCACTTGGGTTTGGAACAGAGCTAAAGGTCTGGTGTTTCAGGGCAGTGCGTTCTGATGTCTGCAGAAGAAAGCAAAGGTCTCCACTCCCAACCACACAACATGGCTCACGGATTCTGAAGGCTGATACACTTGGCTGAGAATTTCTAGATGTATGAACCTTCGCACGTCCTACACAAGGTACATTGAGAGAATGATCTCTAGACTACACGTCTATAAATAGTTTGGCAGCTCAACAGGAACAGAGAAACCCTGGCGTATCTCACCCCACGCGCACAGTGTGTGTGAGAGAAGAGGGATAAAGATGCATGTGTGCACAACATCAACTAGATTTTTACATTCTCTGAAGAAAAAGCGGTAACACTTTACCTGTAGCCTTTATGTATAATGCATTTTAAAAGTAGTTCATACTGCCACCTTGTAATGCCTTATACTTTCATAACTAAAAGCTAAAAAAATAGTTAATTAATATTAAATTACTTGGTTACAAAGCTAAAAATGGGTGTTTATCATGTGTTTTAACAATCATATGTGTTATGGGCTCGTAATAAAAAAAGTAAATGCTTTTCTAATCCAAAAAATTAACTTTTTCCATAACATTTCTGAGTTTATATTTCACAAGCAGCACTTGTTCTCGCAATTCTAGAAAAAAAGACTGTAATTTCTTGCCATTTTGAGTTTTCATCTTGCAATTCTGATTTTTTTCTATCGCACAATTCCGACTTTCTTTCTCGCAACTCTGAGCTTATATCTTGCAATATTGAGTTAATATCTCAAAATTTTAAAAAGGTCAAAATAAGTGATATATAAACTTAGAATTGTGAGAAAAAAAAGTCCAAAAGGTGAGATAAAAAGGTACAATTACCTTTTTGTTAGGGTGTTGCTCTGCACTTGTTAAATTGTTCTGAATGATTTAAGCATGTTACTATGAGGCTGCTAGGGTGGTTGCTAGGGTGTTGTTAAGTGCCTGCTAGTTTAATAGTCAGTTTAAATCCTTTACCTTAAACACCAAACAAACTAAATTTACACAATATCATGCATGTGGCATCATACTATTTGAAATAACACCTAATAAACTAAATTGAAGCAGCTTTTCTAACAGATAGATAGATCGATAGATAGATACATTAGCAGCGAACCTTCTGTCTGGTGGTTCTGGTTCGGGGACACAGAAGTTTCTCCACCAGTTTCTCCTGCAGCATCATGGTGTCCATCCTGAACCAGACGTCTCAGAAATGTGTGCCGTCCCTCTTTAAACCTGTGTGGCCCTCACTTTATCACTCTCTGCCTCTATATACCCTCGCTGATTTCCCTTTCCCTGTTTTCTGTCTGTCTCTTGCCCACGGCACATCCCAGCGCGCCGTGTTCAGACAGGCAGGCAGAGGAATCCCCACATGACTGAATGAAAGACTGACAAAAGAAGGTAGTGAGTGAGAGAGAGCGAGCAGGAGAAATTAAAAGACGTAAAGGAAAAAAAAGCATGGAAGCAATTTTAGACAGGAAGGGGGGGGGGGGGGGGTGCTGAAAACTGGAATTAAAAAACACTCATTATTTAGTTGTTTCTTCCTCCCCCACTATATTTTCTCCACAGCCGGCTCTGAGGTGCAGGGATTTCTCTCTCTCTCTCTCTCTGGGTGTGTGTGTGTGTGTGGGTGGTGTTTTAGGGAGGACACATTAGTAAGACGGCAGCCACACCCTTCCCAACAGACCTTGCCAGACCGGCACAGCTTTTTTACACACTACAGCACAGCAGCTTGACATTTACTAGAGCGTTATTTTCAGATATATGATGATGCATGGGGTCAGTAAGATTTTTTAAATGAAATTAATCATTTTATTTAGCAAGAACGAATTAATTTGATCAAAAGTGACAGTGAAACATTTAGAATGTTACAAAAGATTCCTATTTCAAATAACTGCTGTGTTTTGAACTTTCTATTCATCAAAAAAATCCTTAAAAAAATGTATCACAGTTCCGACAAAATATGAAGCAGTACAACTGTTTTAAACATTGATAATAACAAATGTTTCTTGAGCAGCAAATCAGCATCTTAGAATGATTCTGAAGGATCATGTGACACTGAAGACTTGAGTAATGAAGCGGAATATTCAGCTTTGATCACAGGAATAAATAAAATTTTAAAATATAATAAAATATGCAAAAACAGGTTGTCAATTTGTATAATATAGCATATTATTACAGATTTACAAAAAAATAAATGCAGCCTAAAGGCAAAACAGACTCTCTCTCTCCTCTCTCTCTCTCCTCTCTATAATTTCACCAGGGGGCGCCGGTGTTATGAAACATAAACACTCAAGGATTGTCTCTTCATGCAAAGGAGCAGTTAAATTATTTACATATAAACACAATTTCATAATGTAATTGTTTCATCCTGACACCTGATATCACAGCTAATTGTTTTTATGACACAATTCGGCGACTCTCTCTTATATAACATGCAAATGGAATCAATTGACTTTAGATGCCTGTAATGAACCACAAGAGTTAATGAATGTAAGCTTAAATGCATTAAAAGCCTCATTACTGAATGTGTCATAAAATTCCCGCCTAATGTGTAATATTGCATGCATGTGCTCATATCGAAGCCTGTCATACTCTGTGAATATATGTGTGACTGCACATCTTCATTGAGTTAAATTGAGTTAAAGGTTTGGGGTTCGTTCAGATCACTAACCCTTGTATGAGCAACATACTAGTGACGTCTGAGCAAACAATACTAATAAACATCTTCATATTAAGCATGATTCACCCCATTATGGTGTTGGTGGGGGTCTGGTCATGCATATAGATGATGAGTGTGCTGGTGGGGGGTCCAGTCGGGGTCTGTTGAATAGAGCAGAGCAGATGTCCCTCAGTGATACAATAGCCTTGGTCGCCCCTCCTAACACAGAACAACACCCTCTCACCGTCCAGCTGCCATGCCTGAGTGCCACCTGGAGCGACCCTCACCAGGCCCATTTCTGTATTGTTTTTAATCAGTTTGAGTTGTTTTAGGAACTCTGATACGATCAGAGTATAAAAGAAACACGTCTTCAAACATATCAAAAGACATGGAGCAAACAGCTTTCATTTCACATAGTTTGATCACAAACTCAAAACACCTTAGCAACTGCACGACAATGC